>JASDQU011246907.1:8033-18667 GCA_032191745.1 Picea mariana | reverse complement strand
GATGGGTGTTCTATATGCACTAAACACACACTAAAAACCCTCAATTAAATTGTCAACCCGGGGTAAGTAAACTTAGAGTTGTAGAAAAATATATCCCAAGGTAGAAGGGCTTGTAGTAGTATACTCTAACTAAGGAAGTGGCTATCTAAGGCTAATGTATTCAAGCAAAGCTATCTAATGAGAAAACCCTACTAAGCAACTTTAAACTATGTAACCTAAGTACTTTTGAACCAAGGATCAATGGATAGCTCTAAGAAAGAAAATGAAAACCCTACGAAGCAAACTAAATGAATCATGACAATAAGAAAAAGCAAACTATTTAAGCATAACAATAAACAAATAGCAATAGCAAACTACTTTAACTAGTCTATTTGAATTCAATTAAACAACTACCCTATGAAAGAAAGTAAATAAACAAGAAACTATACTATCAAAGCAAGAATAGACAAGTAAGCAATTAACCTATTAAAGCAAGTAAACAACTAACTAACCTAGGATAACTTCTACAGCAAGTAAACTAATTAAGACTACTCAATAAGCAACTAACTAAGCTAAAATACAAGTGAACTCTATTCTTAATACAACTATTTCTAATTTACAAAAGGAAATCTACTTAATTGAAATAAAGAAGAATTAACAACTAATTTTTAATCTATGATAAGCAAACTAATCTTTAATCTATCAAAGCAAAAGACTATCTATCCTACAAAAGCAAGAAAGTTATTTCTGATCTATGAAAGCAAGAAACTATATTTTAACCTATGAAAGCTCAAATATAGTGTTGATGATTGTGTGAATGTCTCCAGTGTCTTATAATATCACGATGGCACTTAACAATGAAAGATTATTCAAGAGGGATAAACTCAATCTTGACTTCAATAGCAAAATGAAAAGTATGAATTAGGAAATCCAATGAAAACTTAGTCATTACAAAAACAACATCAATTACCCTGCATATCCATGTGATTATGTAATCATGCATTAACCATCAACAGTATAACGAGATTATAAAATTCAACTGCACTCTATACTATGTAAGAAAACTCATAACTAAATTCAATCATTAACTAAAAATTGGAATTGCAACCTAAATCTAAGAAAGAAAATGCATAAAGTAAAACTAAGCTAGACCTATTTCAGCAATTCAAATTGCAAAAAGCAAAATGTTTATAAATAGAAATTAAACATGATTCTAACATATAACAAGTAAACTAATGAGAAAATTAATTAACAACTAGTTAAGCAAAATCTAAATAACAATTGAATAAGCAATCTACAAATGAAAACTAGAACTAATACTATCCATCCATCGAAGCCTTGTTAAAGAAAACATAAATTAAAATTATGTTCTAAAACTCTGTTTCAAACTCTATTTTGAACTTGATTTTAAACGCATAAAGAAAATATAATCTAATATTTAATCATGCACGGGGTTAGTGTCTAATTTTGCAAACTTGTTTCTATTAACTGCAAAGTCAATGCATATTGACAAGATCCTTCATACTAACCTGCAAAAGGAAACTAAAATAGTTAAACTATAACAACAAATTATATAACAAAGAAATAAACTAACAATTTGTGTATAGAAAATAAAATAAAAGACATATATGCTATGTAATTCATAAACAAACTCATAAAATAGTTACCATACTGCTTATGGGCCCCCCAGCAAGTCGTGGTCACTCCTCAAATGTACACCATGAACTCAACAAAGTGATTTCACCATTAAAACTTAAAAATGCAGGTTTACACATTTCTGGAAAAATGAAAATGGAAAAACAGAGGGAAATCGTATGTCTCTAACACACAACTTCTTGAACTTCTTCTTAACTATTTTCTGACCACCATGGTGGTATTTATAAGATTTACATACTAAGAGGTTGACCATTGGAGGGTCAAACCTCTTCTAAAAATAGTAAATTACATTAATGATGCCCTAACTGCCGAAATGGAGCGAGCCAATAATCGCCCAAATTAACAACCCAAACTGAGTTGTCAAGAGTTCAGTAGATGGAGGGGGCAAGCACAAGCAAAACCCATGTTCTTGATTTGCCCATCACTGTTCGTCAATACCATAACCGCCAAATCACCCATTGTTTTTGTGCAGGACGGAGTGTCGGATGGAGTACCGGACTAAGTGTCGGATGGGGTACCGGACTAAGTGTCGGAAGCAAAAACATGCTAGGATTTTGCCCTATGACACCAAAAATGAAAATTAGATTCATGGAAATATAAAAATAGACTGAATTACACTCAAGATCAACATAAAACACGAATTATGCATGCATGGTGTGGATCATAGCGTTTCAGCACAAAATCCCTTCAAAAACTTCTTCAAAGCATGAAAACGCATATATACATTCAGAAAAAGTATCTAATTAATGTCATAAAATTGATCATATATTGGGCCCAACATTACCCCCACACTTAAGATTTTGTAGGTCCCACTACAAACAAAAAGAAATTATCCCTCATGACTAAGCTTTCTGAGGAGGATCAGCTTTAGAAGCTTCTCCTTCTTGTTGTGAATATCCTTTTTCTTTTGAGATGTTCTCGAATTCGGGCTTAAAAACCCTGTTATAACTTGAGTGCAGCAGCTGGTGGTTTTTGAACCATCTATCTCACATTCTTGGAAGCTTCATGGTTGTAGCAATGGACTCTTCTGAGACCTCAAAGGAAAGAGACCCCACATGCGTTGTCTTCCCATCGAAAATAAGGGAAAATTGCATGGAGAGGCCATCATCGTGGCCCTGCAAGTGAGATAAGAATGGCCCCCAGCCCGCGCGCAAAAACACCTCTCTGCACTGTGCAAACTCAGGAATGGAAAAACGATCTGCATAGGAAGAGGGTTCATACCTCTTGGGCATTGTGATGAGGTGAAGAAATAGACAGAGGCAAAATTCACCAAGAGAGGGTGTGATCGGGCCAAGGGATGGCACGAATTGAGCACGAGCTGAACACAATTTGAACAGGGGAAGAAATGGTAGAGGCTGAGCATGATTTCTTAACACAGGGAAAGGAAAATGGCAAGGGTGAATTGGGATAATAGGTTACCCAGCCCGTATTTGAATGCGCCTATGGTGTAATTGGTTGCACACATGCACGCGCAAGTTTCCATGTGTGGGAAATTTCGAATTCAAAGGCACATTTTTGGGTGTAAGATTAATGATGCGTAGTTAGATTAATGTCTAAAGTTTGCATCCTCACTCTCAATTGCCTGCAACCAATTCAATTAAATGTCATTGAATCCTTGTTACCTAGAATTGTGGACAGTTACTAGTGTGTGAATTCATATGGCACTTCATTCGGCTCCTCATACAACACCTCATACGACACTTCATATGGCACCTCTGTGTTAAATATATTTTTACCGCCTGTAATAGATAGCCTGCAATATTGAAATGTTTTTTACAGTCACAGTGGTCAAAAGTAGAGGCAGAATGCTCCATTTTTGTTGATTTTTCCACCATGCTCACTCAATCCATATGCATAGGACATGTAATGTCAAACCTACAATGTACATCTTGTAAAAAAATAAACCGATAGAGTGGTATGTTAAGTATATGTTCAGCAATTTATAGAACACAGGAGTTTAGCACTTCAAAAATAAGATGTAATAACCTGTTTGATGTAATAACCTGTACCATGAAAATTATACATAAATTCTTACAAATATTTATTTCTCTAGGCAATGATCATTTGTCAACTCATGAACCCCTCCACCACACCTAAGTATTGTGACACCTCACAATCAAAATTATAGGAAACCAATCAGTTCTCCCAATAGCCGAAGATTTATAGTATGTCAAATGTAAAGATAAATTTCACAGATTGGTCTGACGAGACGGTTAGAAGATGGCACCACCTATAGGATAAGAGATCCTATATATAGATAAGAAGAGGTAGGCAAGAGAGTTTCAAGATAGTCTTAGAGTTAGTTCCCAATGGCAAGTTGATGGAGTTCACTAAACTTAGCTTAACCATACATACTTCATGTCAGATTTGTCTGCAAGTAATGTCGTACATCATGACAAGTTTGAATTTATTATTTATTTTTTTCATATTACCATCCTCGCTAGGTAGAATGCCCCATTTACAACAAGCATGTTCAGTACTCTGGCGGGTTTACCTAATCATACCACAGGCCAGTACCCACTGCCAGTAGACATGTTCAGTATCCCAAAGGGTTATCCTCTTACACCCTCAAAGACTGGCCCTCCATCTTTTAATATTTTAGTATAAGATTTATTTATGCAAGAAGACGAGGGAACAGCTCTGAAAACAATTGTTTCTTTCTTTTTCAATTGGGATGGTATTTATGTTAGAGGATGACTTTCCATTATATTACTTAGTGATTTTCCTAATGTAAGTGGTACTTAAGCGGATGTGGCCTATCTAAAGATATGATATAATCAAGCTATTTAGTGTGTAATGGATGGTATCATTGAGAAAGAACAGAAAGGTATCTCTAGGCTCAACTCACTTTCTTCTTTTGTAGTTATTGTGATGTTTCCATGACTAACCGCTAATTAGACCTCCTTGTTACTCTTTAATAAAGACACTTTACTCACTTACTCAGGTTTCTTGGAAAACAAAAACTGTACGAGAGACCTCTAAGTTTTATGGTTATGGTATCACTTCCTTATACAGTGGTGAAGATTTTCAAGAGAAACTGCTTTGGAATGTCTTAAGAAAATGAAAAATTTTGCAAGAATATGGCTGAGTACAATAAGTCAATATTCATTTGATTCTTAGTAGACAACAAAATTCAAGTGTAACAATGTTTTAAAATATTTCCTTGAAACTATCTACTCCTGGTGAAATAAATACTTACAGAAATCTCTAGAATTACCTTATTAACAAAATTCAAAAACTATTTACATATGTACGGTAGAAAATTCAAAAAAAAATTCAAGAACAAGAGGGGACTTCCCCATTTACTAAGGTCAATGCCTTGTTAGTTGACATGACCTGTAGAAAATCCTCTTTGGAAATGGGCATATGATAAAATTTGAGTCGGTGTCCATTTACTACAAAGGAAACTTGTCCATCGTCAATTGTTTTAATTTTTACAGCTCCATTGTCATATACAGTGTCTACCTCGTAAGGGCCCAACCACTGGGTGGTGAGTTTTCCTTTGAAGGTTTTGAATCGGGAATCAAACAACAGATCCCAATCACCAGGTTGGAAGTGTTTCTTCTTAATAAACTTGCCATGCCACTTGCTCCTCTGGTTTTGGACTAATATTGTTCATTGGATGGAATCTTGCTTGATCTCATCCAACTCATTCAATTGTAGGGCTCATTGTTTTTGAGCCTCATCTAAGTTTAATCCCAATTCTGTGACAATACAGAAGGTCCTTACTTGGAATTCTATTGGTAGAAGTACTTGTTTCCCGTACACTAGCTCATAAGGGGTATGCCCAGTGGTGTTCCTCCAAGTGGTCTGGTATGCCCACAAAGCCTCTGGGAGCCTATCAGCCTAATCCCAATGATGTAATTGAACAATATTGGTCAAGGTATATTCCAAAACTTTGTTTGTAGATTCTACCTGACCATTGGCTTATGGGTGGTATGGAGAAGTTTTACGGTGTTTAATCCCATATTTCTTTGTTAGCTCTCTCATCATCTTGGAAGTGAATTGAGTGCCTTGGTCTGTAACAATTTCATGAGGGACACCAAAACGGGTAAAGATGTATGCATAGATGGATTCAACAACAAACTGTTTTGTAGCCCTAAATAGGGCTTTTGCCTCTACCCACTTGGTGACATAGTCCGTACAAACCAAAATATAGTTCTTCTTACGGGACATGGGTGAAATTGGTCCTACAAAGTCAAGGGCCCACTTTTCAAAGGGTTCTATCATAACTTGGGAACGCAAAGGAATTTTGTCAACTGACGTAGGTCTTCCTATCCTTTGGCAACTATCACAACTTCTCACATATTTGGTAGCATATTTGAAAATGCTAGGCCAATAATAACCCGAATGTAACACCTTATATGTTGTGTGTTTGTCAGAAAAATGGCCACCACATGGTCCATCATGACAACTTCGTAGTATTTCTGGTACCTCATCCTCTCAGACACATCTAGGAATAATCAAATCGGGACCTATTCGAAAAAGGTCATGACCAACCCAAGAGTAATTATCACTCTCTGTAATAATTTTCCTCTTTTCATGAGGTGAAAAATGAGACAGTAACTTCCTAGTAGCCAGATAGTTTGCCATATCTGCAAACCATGGGGTATTAACATAAAGGGAAAAGAGGTGCTCATCTGGGAAACTATCATCTACAGGGATATCATCATCTTCATTTTTTATTCGTGAAAGAAAATCAGCTACTACATTATCCTTTCCAGGTCGTTCAAGCACAGTGATATTAAATTCTTGCAATAATAGGAGCCACCTAGTCACTCAGCCATTAGTTATGGGTTTATTCATGATAAATCTAATGGTGGAATGATCTGTATGTACAAATAATTCATAGCTTGTAATGTAATGATGAAACTTTTTAATAGCTTGAACAACTGCCAAGAATGCCTTCTCGATAACTGTGTAGTTTAACTCGGCAGGGGACAAGTTCTTGATCACAAAATAAATGGCATAGGACTAATGGTCCTCTTTCTACTTTAATACTCCTCCTATTGTGGTGTCGGAGGCATCAGTGGATATATGAAATGGGAGAGTCCAATTGGGCCCTCTAAGGATTGGTTCCACCGACAACTTAGCTTTCATGGTTTCAAAGGCAGTTTCACACTGCTCAGTCCAAACAAAATCAACATCTTTTATTAGTAATCCAAACATAGGTGCAGCAATCTTTGTAAAATTTTCAATAAACCGTCGGTAGTATCCGGCATGTCCAAGAAATCTTCTCACCTCTTTTTGAGTCTTGGGGGGTGGAATTCTGACGATGACCTCGATCTTTGCAGGATCAAATTTTATCCCTTCAAATGAAACATAATGTCCTAGAACCACTCCTTCAGTTAACAACATTTTACATTTTACATGACTTAAAGATAGGTTCATTTCTTGGCATCTGATGAGGACTTTTTCTAAGTTGTTGAAGGATCCCTAATAAGTGTTGTCATAAACTGTGAAGTCATCCATGTAGACCTCCACACAATCATGAATAAGATCGGCAAATATCCCTAGTAATGCTCGTTGAAATGTGGCAGGAGCATTACACAATCCAAATGGTAAGACCCTATAGGCATAGGTGCCCTAAGGAAAAGTAAAGGTAGTCATGTCCTGGTCCTCGGGGGCTATGAGAATTTGATTGTACCTTTTGTACCCATCTAAAAAGGAAAAATACTTCTTTCCAAACAAGGTATCCAAAACTTGGTCAATATAAGAAAGAGGAAAGTAGTATTTCAGAGTGGCTTTGTTGAGTTCCCGGAAATCAACACAAATTCTCCATTTCTCGGTCACTTTCTTTAGAACCACTACAACAGGGATATCCACTTACTGTCGGAGATGGGATAAATAAATACGACATTTAACAACTTTTGGATCTCCTCCTTGACTATATCTTTGAGTGTTGGATTCATCCTTCTCTTGGGTTGCCTAACAGGTGTTACTTCCCCCTGGGTATATATGTGATGGATGCATGTGTCAGGGTGTATACCCTTCATGTCAGTTTATTCCCAAGAAAATGCTCTTGGTTGTTCTTTAAGGATACCTACTAACTGTTTATGTTGGTCTACATCTAGGCCGGAGTTTATAGGTAAAACATTCCCTGGACTAATCTCATAGGGCACAGTATAAGACATGGTAGACTCATCTATATCGGAGATAAAATGTGTCGAAGACAAAATGGATGGGTCCAGTTGTTCCTAAAATTATTCCCCAAACATGTACTCAAATTGGGGAAAAGACTGTGGAAAATCCACACGTGTGATAGCAGAAATAAACTGGTTTAGCACATTTTCCGTTGTGTGCTCCTGAAGTGCCCATGCATAGTCACTTGGCAATATGGGTTCTTCCCAATCATCATTCTTGTATGGACACTCAAGCCACCATAGATTCTCCATGATAGGTTCATCTGGAGGGTAGATGGTGAGCTTCTGTATAGAAGGCCCATTTGAGATGGTCATTTCTCCCTCTCTGCAGCCAATAAAGGCATTGGTTGTGGCTAACCAAGGTCTTCCTAAAATGACGGGATGGCATTTGGTATGGTCCTTTGAGAGAATGACAATAAAATCTATGGGGTATCCCCATGAGGCTAAAGTAACCATGACATCATCTAAAATTCCTTTAGGTATAACCCTAGTCTTATCTGCTAATTCCAAAATGGTTGGGGTAGGTCTAAGAAGAGGTTGTAACTGCAATTGCTCCAAGGTAGTAGCGGTCATAACATTAATGGTTTCCCCTAAGTCTATGAGAGTATTCCCAATGGAAACCTCGTTAATGGTTATAGTCACTACGGGGTTTCCAAGGTTCCCATATTTTGCTAGCTTTGGCTGCTCTGATATGTATTCAAAAAGATCTCCTATCAAATGTATTGTAGGACAGTCCTTTTGCTTCCTACCTGGCTTCTTCATACACAATTCTTTGACTACCTTACTGTAGATTGGAATGTCTTTAATGGCTTGAAACAAGGGAATCTTGACACAAATATTCGTTAATTCATTCAATATGTCAAATTCCAGTCGAGTGGTAGGTTTCTCGATTACCAATCTATCTGGATAAGGAGGGGACTTCGTAATTTGTGAAGGTTCATTTTGGGGAAGCTTGGGTTCTTGGTTCTTCAGGATAATAACATCTTCCCACCTAGTGTCATCCGTGGATTGTTTGGTGGTATCTTCTTCTTCTTCTTCCTGGATGNTTTGGGGAAGCTTGGGTTCTTGGTTCTTCAGGATAATAACATCTTCCCACCTAGTGTCATCCGTGGATTGTTTGGTGGTCTCTTCTTCTTCTTCTTCCTGGATGACTATGGAAGGTCTCTGCCTATCCAGAATTTTTCCTGTTCTTAGTTGAATTTCCTGTAATGGAACAGGAGTAATAACATATGTCAGGAAGGCTTGCATCTCAACATTATGAAGAGGTTGAGGGGGCTTGTTATTAGGATTGGGCACTAGTTGTGCCAGTAATAATGTTGGTCTTGGGGAGCTTGCATTATAATATTGTAGCGGTTGTTGTTGTGGAATAGGAGGCAAAGGTAGTGGAACAAAACTTGGCATAAGCTACGGAGTGTTCAGAGGAAACTGAGGATAAGGATGGTTGGACATAGGTACAGGTGGAGCTTGAGGGTTTCTTTGGTTATGCCCTTCTCTTTGTCCTTGAGGCCAAGGATGTTGGTATTGAGTAGACCAGTTTTTCCAACCTTGTGAGTTCCACTGTTGTTGTTGTTGGTAATAGGGTGGAACTTGAGATTGTAGATCTGGGTATGTGGGTTGGTTCCTAGACTGCCATGGCCTCCTAGGTGCATAAAAGGGCTCCCCAGGATATCCAATCCTATATATGGCTAATAAACTGAGCAATGATGGACATTTGTCAGTTAAGTGGTCTTCCATGTAGAAGCCACAAACTGAAATGTTATCTAATGGGCATTCCCTTGAGGAATTCTTCCTTCTGCATCTTGGGCAATATATGCTCATTACGGCATTTTCATCCTCCTGTTTCTTTTTAATTTTGAGGGTGTCCAACTAGGAACCTATTGTGCTTAATATGTCTATCTTGAAGTTCTCTAAAAGGTTCCCTATCTTTTCTCTCGTGATACCACCTGAACTAACTAGTTTTAAGCTTATAATATAAGGGTCCCGAAAATTCTTGCATGTTTTGTCTCTACTCCTTGATTAATTCTTACACATTTCACATATTTCAGGAAATGGTTTATGGCAGATGTCACCTGATGCCATCAGGTTAAGCATCTCTAGATATTCTTCTGAAATTCTCGTAAGGAAAAGAGCCCTAACTGCATCCTCTGGGAGGTCATGGTATTTTGACTTATGGGAGATATAACCAAATCTTTCCATATAATCTTCGAGGGTCTCGTCTTCTAACTATTGGATTTTAAATATGTCATTACGAGACTCCTTGGTCTTGCAGTAGTATTGGTACTTTTTAAGAAAGATATCTTTCATGGCTTCCCAAGAGCTAATACTGGATTCTCCCAACCCCATGAACCATCTTAGTGTAGAGTCTTTGAGGGTGATAGGAAAGAGTTTTAGTTTCTAGGCATCTTGTACATAGTTGTAGCTCCTACACAAGATGTCGAATTCAAATAGGAAGGTGTCTGGATATTCATTGTTTTTACCATAAAAGGTAGGTAGTGTTGAGAGAGGAATATTCTCCATTTTGACATTTGGGGTGGTATCCAAAATTGGAAACCCAAAGGTAGTTTCGGTTTGGTTTCCAGTTTCTTCTTCCTCCCTGTGTCTTACATTGTTATGATCCTCCTGATCATCCATGTTGGTTTGATTTCCAAAAAGAGAGTACCTAGGTGGTTTTCTCTTTGAAGAGAACAAGGTTTCTCTTTGATGGAAAGGTCTTCCTACTGATTGGATATCTGGGACTCTACTCGAGTCGGTTGAGATTATTGGTGCCAAAGTTTCTGTGTCAATTTGAGAGATAATTATGTTGGTTGAACTACCAAACAAATTGTTCACCTATTCAGGGTCTATGATATCCTCAAA
>JASDQU011246906.1:7825-22954 GCA_032191745.1 Picea mariana | reverse complement strand
CCGTTGGAAAGGTATCATCGATGAGATTCATTTTGGGGACTCAATCATGCTTTCATCTAACATTGAGGAACTTGATCCCGAAAAACCTTCATTTAGGCCCTCAAAATGGCCCCAGAAGTTAAAACTGCTAAAAATAGTAAATTGCCAAAATTGTCAGAAAATTGTTTTGAGCTAGTTGGAAAAGGTGGGTGGCCACCAATATCCATATGGATCATATTTACACTAAATTTATCTAATACCAATCAAATCCAAAACACACATATATTAATTTTACTTTTTCGTTCACTGTAACAAAGTTGTTTGTGCTCAGCCATCTACATTAACCAGTATCGGGCCATCGATATTAATATACTCTAGATAGTTATGAATAGTGGGAGGATGCAGTGGGATCGTATACCATTTTTTGTGATAAATTGTGCTTTTAAAAGATATCAGAGAGATTTACAATGTTTAGGATGTGATTATGCAGGACAATTCGAGTACAACGATATTAGAGATTAACAGGTTTTGCTAGCGTATTTAATTAGTTTTATGTTATTAGGTGTTCGATTAGGTTTTAAAAATTCACACTAATTTATGTGTAGAGATTTAATATATATAATAATTAATCTAGGGAACACTAATTTTTATATAAGTTTAATATAATACTATCTACGAATATGGGAAAATATCCCTTCGATAATTTTTAAGGAAAACATTCTTTAAATTTATAAAAAAAATCAAAATTGTAGATTCTCATAATTGGTGGCCTTAGTTGTACCTACGTGCAACCTAAAATGAGAGGGCTGGTGGTGGATCCCTGATCCATCCAATAGCTTCATGACAGGAAGAGATTTTTTCATCCCATTTTGTGATCCACGCGAGTCATTCTTAACTTTAGTATGCAGATAACTAGAAGAATTTCCATTTCTGGACATTAAAATTATGTCTTGGGCATGTACAAGAAAATAAATGTCATTATATTATAAATTGAGTGCAACCAACATTATAAAGTCCTTGGCTTCCTCATAATTGTTCGAATCCCCATACCCATAGCTTATCTACAGGGATATTGTCATACACATTCATCATTCCATCATAGAAAATGGTCAATTTTCCAGCAGATTTCTTGCTCGGAGTCAAGGATGTAGTGAATTATTACACTCCCACACCTAAAACTCATGAAAAACCCAGAACAACCATTCTAATAATCATTTGACAATGTCTTGTGCTCGAATACCCCCATGGCTACTATTGGGGATCTAAAACTAGACTAGTTGAGGAATAAATTAATGGAACTACAAAAAATCCCAATAGAGGAGAGATCCAGTTGAGGGATAAACTCCATATATTCTCTCTTTTCACCTCCATTGATGCTCCTAATGAAAGAAGGTGAAGCGTTTTCCTCGTTACGTTACTCTTCAAATGTCAGCCCCTTCATTAATTTGGAAGTGAAGATCCCCATATGATAAAAATAGTTTCTAAAGGAACCATCCAACCTCACCTCACTCTTATTAATACAATTTTTATTCTTATACTTAGCTTTTACAACGCTTAGTGTAACAACTACAAAACAAAACAGAGCACAAAACACACATAGACAAAAGATAGATGAACACACAATGAACAAATTGATCTTTGCATTCGCCAAAGCCTCAAATTTATACATTCTCAAATTATCTTAGACCATTGATCAAGTTGATAGATTGAGGGATAAAATTACTTCTTTTGGATGCTTCTTAGCTACTACGTCGGGTGCATTTACTGCATGCTTACCCTCATTATCTGCCTTGTTGACTCAGTTGCTTGATTGATGCTAACACTCAGCCTTAGTTAAGAAACCAATAAAATACCTATTATATCTCTATATATTACAAACTTGGCCTTTCCAAGAGTCTTTCTAAATATATCAACAACATTATCATTCGTGTTGCAATACAAGACGTCTATTTCATTTGACTGTATATTTTCTCTTACAAAATGATAGTGTGTCTCAATGTGCTTTGACCTAGCATGATACACTGGATTGTTTTCCAGTTTGATGGAACTTTGGTTATCACATTTGATTATTGTTGGTACCTTTTTATTTTCTCCAACATCTTCTTGTATTCTCCTTAGCCAAATTTCCTCACAGGTGGCACTACATAATGCTTTGTACTCAACTTCAGTGGATGAAAAAGAAACCATTGGTTGTTTATTACTGCTCCAGGACATGATCCCTGATCCAATAATGAATGCATTTCCTATGGTATAGTTCATGTCATCTAGATCTCCTGCCCTATCAGAATTTGAGAACCTATCAACTCAACATTAAAATCATTAGTAAAGTAAATAACAAAATCAATAGTCTCTTTGAAATATCAAAGAACTCTCTTTTCTACTCTTTAGTGACTCTCATTATGCTTAGCCATAAATTGACTAACAATATTGATTGTATATGAGATATATGGCCTGGTTGTAGTGAGATAATTTAGACTTCCCACTAATTGTCGATACAAAGTACCATCCACCTCTTTTGTGTCATCACTATTGTTGAGCTTAAGATTTTTCTCTAATGGAGTAGATGCTAGTTTACATATGTCCATATTAATCCTCTTGAGTACCTCCTTGGTATATTTTCTCTATGTGATTAAGGTCTTACCATTGTCTCTCCATACTTCAAGGCATAAATATTAATGTAATTGTCCAAGATCCTTTATCTCAAATTCCTGTGACAACTTTTTTCTTATCTCTTCAATATTAATTGAGAGAAACTTGCTCTTTAAGAACAACACATGATTTGTGTTTGTCGTCTCATACAAACATTCATGGAATGTTTTTCATTCCCTGAAGTATGAAATTATATGGTCCTTGATAGACATCCTCAAGAGAACCTTTTCTTTGGTCTCTCGTCGCTCCCAATCCTAAATTGAGGCTCTATCATCGCTCCCAATCCTAAACAGAGTTTTGTCATCTCTCCCAATAAAATATTATGGGTGACATCTGGTGCTCAAATACCGTAGCAATTTGCATAGATACATCTAGACAAAAATGGATTTTCTGGACATCTCATCCTTGGGCGCGACCAATCGATATGTTGTCAAAATTGAGAAGAAGCTTAAACAAAAGACATGATTTTTTTGTCTGCTAACCCCTCATAGAATAGGTAGGGAAAATGTTTATGCAACCCATAGAGAAAGGATGAATATCCTCAAGACAACCAATATAAACCATAAAAAAAGAAGGATAATGGAAAGACAAATAAAGACATTGGGAAATGGTGTGAGTTCCATAAGATCCCCTAGCATAACACTATTGAATGTCACTCAAAGCAGTCATTGGTGGTTGAGGTGAAAGCCTCTAAATCATATGTGGGCTCGACTCTAAGTTAGAAGCAGAAAAATGGAGACGAATCATTGATGTAGAACCTAGTGCCACCATTTCTACCACCAAGTTCCATCTCGGTGAACCTGATTAATTAGAGGAAGGTGAGAGCCTATTTCATTCACAGATGTGGGTGAAGGGTACTCCGCTCCACTTCATCATTGATATCGATAACCAGAAGAACCTCATCTCCGCTGAGGTCATCAAGTGGTTGGATTTTCTGAAAACACCACACCCACAATCATACACCATCGGATGGCTCTGCCAAGGGAGCGATCGTCGCATCATCCAACAATGTCGCATCGCCTACGATATCAAGCCCTTCATATTTGAGGTAATGTATGATTTCACCCCCCTTTAAGTTTGTGATGTTCTTTTGGGCCAACCTTATTTATGGAAATGTCATGATGTATATGAGTCTAGGCCTCATACTTTTATTACTACTTTGGACAATAAATTATACAGGATACCCGAGGTAGTCCCATCTACTACCATTTCCTTGATCTCTACAAAGCAATGTAGGAAGGTCATCTCTCATACTGGTAAGTTTGTATTCTTTGTGATTCACGCTCAAAGTGAGCTAAAGGTTGCAGCCACATCCATGGCCTATGCGACAGATCTCTCAGCGCAACATAAGAAATTGGATAAGTTCGTGGAAGAATACAAAGACATATTCTCCTAACTCATTGGGATACCTCTGCACTCTCAGGTCAAGAACTCAATCGATCTGACCCCTGGTGCACTGCAAGCCAATGGGATAGTCTATTGTCGCTTTCTGCCAAAAAATGAGGAAATCAAGTGCCAGATCAAAGATCTACTTGAAAATGGGAAAATCTTACCAATCTCATCACCTTGTGGAAACCCAATCATCCTTGTGTAGAAGAAATATGGGACCTAGAGACTCTGCATTGATTATCGAGCCCTAAATAAAATTAAAGTTAGGAACCACTACCCAATTTCTAAAATTGACGATCTCCTTGACCAGCTCAAGGGGTCCAAATACTTCTGTAAGATTTATCTGAAGTCCAACTACAACCAGGTCTCAATAGAGCAGACTGATGTATCGAAGTCTACCTTCAATTCCAAAGAAGGTATTTTTGAAAGGTTGTTCATGCCCTTTGGCTTGAGAAATGCCCCAATAAATTTCATGAGGATGATGGATGATATCTTGTGGCCTTTCACCAATTATTTTGTGGTAGTGTATTTGGATGACATCCTCATCTTCAAGAAGATTTGGGCAGAACACTTGTAGTATATTCAATAGGTTATGCACACTCCATGACAACACAACATATATGAAAATTTGAAAAAAAAATACCTCGACATGAACAAGGTCTAGTACCTAGGATACATTGTTGATTAGAGTGGGGTTCATGTCGATCCAGCCAAGATCCAGGTCATTCGTGACTAGCCAGCTCCTACCACACTCACTAATCTTCAGAGATTCTTAGGCCTTACCAATTTCTATCACAGGTTCGTCTTGGGATTCTCCCACATTGCATGGGCCCTTAGCCAAGTAACCAGGGGTGGTGGCAAGAAAAAATTTGTGTAGGTCCAGTTGCAAAAAAACGTGTTCGATGATTTAATGCAATGCATGTGCTCAACATCGGTGCTCCCATTACAAAACCTGCAACATCATTTTGAGATTGAGGCAGATGCTTCAGATTATGTTGTGGGCATTGTTCTCACTCAGCATGGGCATCTCATGGCCTATCATAGTGAGACACTATCATATACTATCTGTAAGTAACCCGCTTATGACAAAGAAATGAGCTCCATTATACAGGCCGACCACTAGTGGAGGAATTACATTCTCGGGAATGAGGCAGTAATCCAAACTGATCATAAACCTCTATAGTTCATGCAGACACAAGTCAAATTGCAGAATGACCGCCATCAGAAGTGGCCCACATACTTGCAACATTTCCATCTCAACATCAGGTATAACATAGGGGGCTCCAACCAAGTCATTGAATCCCTCATTCAACCTCCAATTGTAGCACTAACCATGGTGCTACTCTCCTGAGGACATGAAACTTCCAGACAGCCCCAACTCTATGAGAGAGATCCTGACTTTGCCACTACCTACCATATGTTGGGCACAAATACAATTGTCAATGACTTCCATCTTCAGGATGGGTTTTTGTGCCATATGGGTCATGTCTGCATCCCATAAAGTGAGTGAGAAAGGATGATTTGGGAAGCTTAGTACATTTGGGTGGAAGGACACTTTGGCGTAGAAAATACAGTGGCGTTGTTGCAACAACATTTATATTAGATTCAACTTAGATAATATGTCAAAAATTATATCAAGTCCCACACAACCTGCTCCATTGCCAAACCAACCATTAAGAAACAAGGCATGTACACCCCTCTTATTACTCGCAACAGGGCCCGAGAATCCATATCGATGGAATAAATGTTAGACCTTCCTTCAACCAAGCAAGGATTGTGTTTTCACGGTTATTGATCAATTTTCTAAGATGGTGATTTTGGCCTCATGCATGAAGAGCATCACAGCGGAGGCCATTGCCAGGATCTTCTTTGAATGACTGTGGGTCCTGTTAGCATCAAAAGTCACTCCTGGATTGCTTGCAGGAACAGAGCCCGACACCCATCAGTTTTGTCATGATTTGTTTGTAAAATGGATGATCAAATGGAAGTAAACTTAGGACAACATCATTTCAACTCTGAAACTAGGTCAGACATGCATGGGTAAGTGAGGTCTTATATAAACTTCAAACAGTGAGCTGTAATAAGGGTGAGTAAGGGGGAGGACTTGTATAAGGAGAGTGCAAGGGTCTGTTACAAACAACAGGTTTTTAACAGACCGAGGAAGAGAGCATCCAAAAGCAAGATCTTCTTACATTCGAACACAGAAAACCAGAGAATACAATGATGCAATAATAAATCCTTTATCATAACACAATTGCAACAATTCATGCGAATCAGTCGATCATGAACCCCCTTAGTGTGAGATGAAACTTAGATGGAGGAGAAGAACTATTTGTCATAAAAACAAGAAATCTCACATACAAAATGCATAACCAGAGGGCTAGGATGGTTGTTAAAACTTTACAGTCGGGAGCTTCTCTCTACCATCGATAGATACAAAAATGGTGAAAATGCCTACATATACTCAAATCAACCCCAACAACAAAATCAAGATGTTGCATTAAACACATTGCATCTGCAAGTCTTCTGACAATCTGCACCTATAGTCTTTGAATGATCGTACACCTATTGCAGACGCAATCAAACTTCTGACAGTTCTATGGGCGAATTGACGTGCTTTTAATTCATTGCCAGGCTTTCCCATTATGGCGGAGATGATGTCTAACCACCACCAACTAATTTAATAACTTCTTCATTGGGATTGAGAATGGCCCGGCCAAGTCGACACCTTTGGGACGTGGAAGGCCCCTCGCGCTGCCACCTGGATTAGCTGAATGACCTGATGAATAGACGTGGAGGCCAGCGCGAAGACTGGGGGGTGTCATGGGAGTGGTGGTGCCAAAAATAAAAATATGAGGGTCAGATGAGAGGTGATGAGGTGTGGGAGATGTGACAGGGGAAGACACACGGCGAAAGGCAATAAACGGAGGGGGTAGGATATGATATATAATGGGAACATTATTTATGCGAAGCTGACATGGAAGGGATTAGAATAGATGGCAGGGGGGAGAAGGGTACAAAAGATGACACGATAGGAAGGGGGATCCACGTCAATACCCCACCATTCCAGACCCCACCCCTTTAATTAAAGGCAAGATGGCAAAGGGGGGCCGGAATTTCTTGAGATCCGTTGATCTGGGTGCTCTAATCCTGGCCGCTTNCCCCCCCCCCCTTTCGCTTAAAGGTAGAAAGGTGAGGGGGCTCCAGAATCCAATGTGCACCATTGATCTGGGTGCTCTGATCGCTGTCGTCTAGATTCGCTTGCCACTTAACCATAGGCACATTTTGCATATGGTACTTAGGGTAAGTGGGTTTTTTACCCATTGCTTCGCATTCTAACTCCCCCCCTACAAGAAATTTCGCTAACATTAGGCTCCATGGGGGATAGAGTCATCCCTGTGATGCTCTAAGGACTCTTTTGCGAATTCAGTGCCTTGTTGTTGGGCTATGGAGTCATTCATTAAGCTGAAAACAAAAACAATATTTACAAAAACAAAAGAGCCGACTACGGCTCACAAAGAACACTTTTTCAAGAAATGCCCATTTATTGGGCCACTAAAAACTTCTTTGCCTTCCATATCCTGCAACCTGTAAGTGTTTTTTGAAAGTACTTCAGAGATATTGAAAGGCCCAAACCAGAGGGCATCAAACTTACTGTGCTTGCCCCTATCCTGCCTGGGTGCATCCCATTTGAGCACCAGATCACCCTGCTCGAAATATTTCTTTGTGCTCTTCCTATAAAAGGTTTGCTTGATCTTCTGTTGATGACTGTGGACCTTGTTCATGACCTGTTCCCTGATCTGTTGTACTTCCACCATCTGATGAATCCTTCTGACCATATGGTTAGGCTCTCCTTCAATGTATTGGAGGAATTTTTCCACAGATAAAGCGAGCTGAGTAGGGAAAACAACCTCTGTTCCATAAACAAGTTGGAAAGGTGAGATGCCCAAGGACTTCTTTGTTTTCACCTGATCAACCCATAGAGAAAATTTGAGCTTTGAATCCCAAGCCCTTTTATTATCTTCTAGTAATTTCTTAATGAGCTTGATCAGACTTTTATTGGAAGATTCTGCCATTCCATTTCCTTGAGGATAATAGGGAGTAGAGTGAATCAGTGAAATCTCAGACTGTTCACAGAACTTGACCAGAGGCTCAGACCTGAAAGAGGCGGCATTGTCAGTGACAATTCTTCCAGGGCAACCAAATCTAGCTAAGATGTCCTCCAGGAAGTTGATAATTACTTTGTGAGAAGTGCTCTTGGTGGGGACAACTTCTATCCACTTGGTGAAATAGTCTGTTGCAGTCAGGATCCACCTATGTTGGCCACTTGAGGGAGGATGAATTTCTCCAATGAAGTCCAATCCCCATTGCTGAAAGGGTGCTGAAACTACTATAGGCTTTAATGGCAGAGATTTGATCTGCTGCTTTCCTGAGAAATTTTGGCATTTGATGCAAGCTCTGATTTCTCTGCAGACATCAGGGAATAAAGTGGGCCAGTAATACCCAGCTCGGAGGATCTTATGGGCTGTGGTCTTCCAGAAATGATGACCTCCGCAAAGGCCACTGTGGAAATCAAACATAACCTGCTGGGCTTCTTGTGGGTCTAGGCACCTTAAAAATACCCCTAGATGGTCTTTCCAGTACAAGGTTTGGTCAATGAGGCAATAGCTGACTGCCTTGAGCTTTAAAGCTCTCACCTTGCTTTTTTTCATTCCATCAGGAGGCCTCAATTCTTATAGAAAGTACAAGATATCCTTATACTAGGGGCATGTTGTTAGTGATAGGGAACCTTGAGAATTCTTGTTGGATGACTCAGCTTGCTCATTGATGAAGTTAATCCCCAAGGCTTTGCAATTGGATTCAGCCAGCAACTTGGCCAAACCCTGCCCCTTTATCAACTTGGTGGGCTTAATATCCAGATCAAACTCTAGGATATTGGCGATCCATTTACCTCTCCTCCCATCTATGTCTGGCTGTATAAGAATGTCCTTCACAGAGGCCGAAGGAACATATGCGGTGACCTTTGAGTGCAAGACATAGACTCTGAAATCTTTGAGATCTTTCACCAAGGCATAGGCCTGCTTCTCCATGATCTCGTACTGGACTTCTACATATCTCAATGCCTTGCTAAATAATGAAATGGGTTGTTCTCTCCCTTCCTCATTTTTCTACAACAAGACCGTTGCTACTGTATCATAAGAGGCAAAAGAAAAAATCAGGAAATCTCTGGAATAATCAGGACTGATTAGCACAGGTGCCTCAGTCAATGCTTTCTTTATTAGGATGAAAGATTCCCTTGATTCAGTAGTCCATCTAACTTCATTTTCCTTCCTAAGCATGGCTGTGATGTGTTTCACTAGCTCAACAAAACTTGAGGCAAATCTCCTCAGAAAGTTAATCTTCCCCAAAAAGGCCTGAACTTCCTTCTTAGATCTGGGAAGTGACAAGGTTTGAATTGCTTCTACCCTGCTAGGATCAATTCTTACTCCTTCTGCTGATACTCTATGGCCTAACAACTTCCCTTCCTTCATAGCAAACAAAGATTTCTTGGGATTTAGGGAAAGGCCAAACCTGCGACACTTCGAAAAAAAAATTCTCAGGTGGCAGCAGTGTTCTTTGTCAGACCTGGAGAAGACTGTTATGTCATCCAGATAGATCACCACAAACTTATCTTTCTCCCCGATGAAGGCTATGCCCATGGCTTGCTGAAATGTGGCTCCTGCATTCATCAACCCAAAAGGCATTTTGGCATACATGAATGTGCCCCAAGGGGTGGTGAAGGCCATTTTTTCTCTATCTTTAGGCATGACTGATATCTGATTATAGCCAGAAAAAACCGTCGATCATGGAAATCCTAGATGCATTAGTTACCCTCTACAATATGTGTTCCATGTTGGGCAGGGGATAATTATCTTTCTTTGAGCTCCTGTTCAGGTTCCTGAAGTCGACACAAAGCCTGATTTCTCTACTTTTCTTCCTTACCGGAACCAAATTAGCCACCCATTCAAAATATCTCAAGGGGACAGTGATCTGGGCCTATAAAAACTTCTTCACTTCTTTCGCCATGACAGGCAACAACATATGATTTATCTGCCTTAGCTTCTGCCTAAATGGCTTAGCCTCTTCCTTCAGTGGGATCTTGTGTTCAATGATGGATGTGTCATATGTCTTAAGGTCTTCGTAGGTCCATGTAAACACATCAAAAAACTCTCTCAACAACTCAGTATATTCGGCCCTCTGTTCTCTTGTCAAACCCCTTGACAAATTGACAAACTTAGGCTCCTCTGGTGTGCCAATGTTGCACTTGGTTGTGTCAGCATCTTCATCTGAAAACCTGCCCTTCACTGCCACATCATTCCCATCGAACAATCTTTCTAAAGGGACTAGTCCCCTCGGAATGTGATTTCTAGGTAGCTGAATAATTTGGTGGTTAGCAATTTAATTTAAAAACACCTCTGCGTGAGAGTCACCTTCCAGGTCAGGATCCTGATCAATGTGCAATGCAGAAAACTCATCAATAGATTGGAGAAATTTTTCAATTTCGAGATCGTCTTCGAATACCTTCCAATGCTTGACATTGTCCGGTACAGAGGGCCTATATTTTATTTCAACATTAGATTTGACCATAGGCGGCAGAGGGACTTTGAGCAGACTAGCTGAGACAGCTAAAGAATCGGCTGAAGTATTTTCCCCCCTCGGAATGAAAGAAATGTTAAAATCCAAGAAGAAACTATCCATCAGGTCCCATACCTCATTTCTGTAATTTTTGAGCCAAGGATTATTAGCATGATAGGCATTCCTGACTTGTTGGATAATCAACTCAACATCTCCAAATATGGCTATCTCTTTAATTCCTATTTCCTTTGCAGCCCTCATACCTAGAACAAGAGCTTCATACTCTTCCACATTGTTGGTGGTTTCGAATTCCAGCTTGTATGATAGGGACATGGTCTCTTGAGAAGGTGACATGAAAAATACTCCGGCACCAGCACCTTCGCTGGAAGAAGCTCCGTCGAAAAACATCTTTCAGATAGAGGTGGTTGGATGGGGAATCAGATAATTTGGACTAGGCTGATTTTTGACTTGGAAAGGATCTTTAGGAGCATCAGTGAGTTGCAATAAACTAGACCCCAAATCAGTGTCAAGTGCAAAGATGGGGTGATTGGTGGGATTTTCTTCATCACTAACAATGTAGGCCAACTGAACTTCCCTATATAACCTCCTTTGTTCCCCTCCGAAGACTAGAATGGTGGCATACGAGAGATCCATCTGTAATGTTCCTCCCAGCTTTTTAATCCAAGATCTTGATAACAACATGCCAAACTTGCGGGGACATCAGCTACCACAATATCCATGACCACACTCTTCATGGGCAGCTGAACCAAGGAAGCCACCAGGTCTTTGATGACTCCTAGACACTGCACTCTCCTTGAATCAAAGGAGTACAAATGATGATAAGTTTTGGTCACCTCCAACCCCAATTCTTCCATTACTATTTTGGGCATAAAGTTATGGGAAGCTCCTGAATCCATAAGGCAGTTATGCAGCACTTATCATGTATGTTCAGGGATGTGTAGAAAGGGGGGGATGAGTCATCTCTATCTTCTACCATGGGGCCTAGGACAACTGCTGGCTTTTCATCTTGGAGGTTTATGGAGTCTGTGGGAAGGCATGAGACCTCAGACTATAAAATCTCAGAGAAGCGTTTCTTGAACCCTTCATGTTTGATCAATTTGGTTAGAGGTACAGGGATTCTGAACTTTTGAATCTCATGCTCAAAATTAAAAGAAGATGTAAGCTTTGGAATTTCTCTTATTTCAGGAACATGATGGTGGAAAATGGGAGAGAGGGGTTGATCCTTCTTACCTCTATGACTGTCTGCTACTTCATTAGCAGATTTCTCTGTTCTAGTGAACTGCTCAAGAACATCAGGTGTTGTTGTCTTTTTGTTGGACCTTAGGTTATACCTGCTTTAGCCGCCACTAGCCTTGTCTCCCTTGCTAAGTTTATTTAGCCGGCTGTCGATGAGAAACTCCTCGTATGTTGATTGAGTGAGATGAGGAAAAGGAGGAGTATCTCCGAAGCAATGGATTTCAGGATCAAGCTCATCTATTTCCCCTTCTTCCTCTTCAGCCACAAAATTGTTTTGAAAAGGAGCCTGAATTTTCTGGTCTTCTCTGTCTCTTCCCCTCTCTCTTTGCATAGTCAGGGAAGGAACATTATTTGGCCTGCTGAAACCTCCTTTGTTTTTGGTGTTTTGAGGGCCTTTGTATGCTTTCTTTCCCTCCACCTTCATTCTCTCCATCTCTGTAGACAGAGACTTCACCATTTTGGTCAATTCGTCCACTTGAGGGTGAGGCACCGAGGAGCCAGAAGTTGAAGTTTCAAATCTTCCCTTCCTCCTGTCTACATCAGTCTTGTTCCTCAGTCTATTAGCTGCTAATACATTAGATTCCACCTCTATGGCTATGTCCTGCATTTGAGCTAGGGAGGTAGCTCTTCTTTCTCTCAATAGAAAACATAAATCAGGGTTGAATGCATCGGCATAGGAAATTTGGGCAGAGGCTTCTGAGGGCTTTATCACAGCAGGAATCTTATTATACATCTTATTGAATCTTTTGGAGAAATCAGAGACATAATCTCCTTCCATTTTCTTCAAAGACCCAAACTCTGTCATGTAATACATGAAATCCTTCCTATCTCCCCATTGCCTCAGGAAAGCACTATCCAGAGCTTCAATCCCAACAATAGATCCCGAAGCCAATCCTCTAAACCACTTCCTCACCTCGCCATCCAGACTCTGGACGAATACTCTCATCTAGACATCTTCATTTTCAATGTTCAGGTTGTCTGCATAACTGTAGAAAGAAGCTAGGTGCTCTTCCACAGTTATGTCTCCTGCCCTAGTGAACTTGGGCATATACTTCAAGTAATCTCCAACAGGGAGAGGATGCATAGGTTGAGGTAAGATTAAAAGAGCATATCTGGCAGCGACTATGGAATCCATTATAGTTAGAGGGGGATTAGCATTGGCCATAGGAACAACGGGTGTGGGAGAACTAGGGGGCGATGAGGCTTGAAGAGGAAAGATAGGAGTTGAGCTTACAGAGTGGAAGGGGGAATGTGGTGAATCTGGAGAATGGGCTTGTATGATCAGGGGCACAGAAAGATCTCTTCCCCCAGCAACAGTAACAACAGGAGGAGGTGTGGTAAAACCCTGAGTAGGAGAAAATTTAGAGGTGCTAGGTTTGAACCAGGGTACCACCTCTGGGGAGAAAGGAGTGATAAGAGATTCTCCTACTAATCCGAGGCCAGGAGGAGAAAAACCAGCAAAAACACTCCCAAAATTTAGATTGTAACAGGAAGAAATGAGGGGTGGGGGGTTTCTATAGAAACATGAAAATCATCAAAAATACCTGTTTTAGCAGTAGAGGCACCGTCTCCCAAGGACCTACCCTTTCTGATAACTTTCTCTGGGTCTTCTTCAGGTGGTGATAATGGAAGCTGCGGATTAGACCTCGTGTGTCTGCCTCTCGAAGCCACGACTGAAATGATGGAATTACTTCTGGGTTCGCATCAACAGAATTACCCAGCGGAGTCACGTCAGTGGAGTCACCAGGTGCATAGTAGCAATCTCAATAGTTTCGATATCTGATGCACCTTCAGAATCAGTTGATCATTTTCGTTCAATCCTCGGGAAAATATCCAATTTTGTCCCCGGCAACGGTGCCAGAAATGTTAGCGTCAGAAGTCACTTCTGGATTACTTGCAGGAGAAGAGCCTGACACCCATCAATTTTGTCACGATTTGTTTGTAAAATGGATGATCAAATGGAAGTAAACTTAGGACAACATCATTTCAACTCTGAAACTAGGTCAGGCATGCATGGGTAAGTGAGGTCTTAGATAAACTTCAAACAATGAGTTGTAATAAGGGTGAGTAAGGGGGAGGACTTGAATAAGGAGAGTGCAAGGGTCTGTTACAAACAATAGGTTTTTAACAGACTGAGGAAGGAGCATCCAAAAACAAGATCTTCTTACATTCAAACACAGAAAACTAGAGAATACAACGATGCAATGATAAATCCTTTATCATAACCCAATTGCAACAATTCATGCGAATCAGTCGATCATGAACTCCCTTAGTGTGAGACGAAACTTAGATGGAGGAGAAGAACTGTTTTTCATAAAAACAAGAAATCTCACATACAAAATGCACAACCAGAGGGCTAGGATGGTTATTAAAACTTTACATTCGAGAGCTTCGCTCTACCATCGATAGATACAAAAATGGCGAAAACACCTACATATACTCAAAACAACCCCAACAACAAAATTAAGATGCTACATTAAACACATTTTGTCTGCAAGGCTTCTGACAATCTACACCTGCAGTCTCTGAATGATCGTGCACCTATGGCAGATGCAATCGAACTTCTGACAGTTCCGTGGGCGAATCGATGTGCTTTTAATTCATCGCCGGACTTTCCCATTATGGAAGAGATGATGTCTAACCACCACCAACTACCTTAATAACTGCTTCATTGGGATTGATAATGGCCCGACCAACTCGACACCTTTGGGACATGGAAGGCCCCTTGCACTGCCACCTGGATTAGGTGAACAGCCTGACGAATAGACGTGGAGGCCAGTGCAAACAATGGGGGGTGTCATGGGAGTGGTGGCGCCAAAACTATGAGGGTGAGATGAGAGGTGATGAGGTGTGGGAGATGTGACAGGGGAAGACACATGACAGAAGGCAATAAACGGAGGGGGTAGGAGATGGGATATAATGGGGACATTATTTATGCAAGGCTGACATGGAAGCGAGCAGAACAGATGGCAGGGGGGAGAAGGGTACAAAAGAGGACACGATAGGAAAGGGGCTCCACGTCAATACCCCACCATTCCGGACCCCCCCCTTTAATTAAAGGCAGAATGGAAAAGGGGGGATGGAATTGCTTGAGAGTCGTTGATCTGGGTGCTCTAATCCTGGCCGCTTGAGAGATGCGCGCCCAATTCTGGACCCCCCCCCGCCTCTGCTTAAAGGTAGAAAGGCAGGGGGGGTCCGGAATCTCCTTGTGCACCGTTGATCTGGGTGCTTTGATCATAG
>JASDQU011246904.1:1816-22692 GCA_032191745.1 Picea mariana | reverse complement strand
AAAATCACTCTAAAATAGCAAAAAAAAAATTAATTAATAAATTTGTATAGATTAAAAGAATATTAACTAATAGATTTATATAAATTAAAATTAATCTTTTTTTGCTTGTATATATAAAAAAGAGTGAAGGAAAAGTTATCTCTTTAGTTATCCATCTCTTATAAAAAAAAACACAAGAGTCTTTAATGAATATGCAATGAACCTTTTACAATGTTTAGTATTGTAAGATAATGAGGATCAAGATTAAAATGATATTTCACTTGTATCAAGTTAAGAGGTATCAAATTTTTTAAGATGTAAATTTTTTATCATTTAAGATGGTTGTATTCCCACTTAACTCCATAAAAGTCAAGAACTCACAACCTATGTAGATATGGATATTTATATTTGCATTGTTAAGATATTTATATTTGCATTGTTACAATATTTATATGTAAATATCGTATCTATAGATTTCTATGTCTATCTAAATCTAGTTTGTCTCTTTTTATCTCTCGTTTTGTAATTTTATTTGACCTGTACCTATGAGATTCTTTCTCTTTCATAGATTTGGCTAACATGTAATAGTATTGTTATTATTTGTTATAAGTATTATATTATTTTTGAAGCTCCCATACGATGATATAAGCATTACCTACGTGAAAAATGTGACAACATCTCTATCATACTGGGTTGTAAATGCACCTCATTTCTCTAGAGACAATTATGTATACAACCAAAAAAAACAAATTCATTACAATTAAATTAAAATGTAAACAAACTTCTAGATATAATGGAAACAACCTTATATATTATAATCACTAAAACATTTATGTGGATTGTTGGCACCCAAAGTTTTGGGTTCATTTTGTGCTTGCACGCACATTCCAAAGTTTTGTGTGCGTCTAAGTTAATGCGTGAAGAATAACAAGAAGTACGCGTCAGACCGAGTTTTGATATTGTGTGCTGAGATGGAAGTCTACGAAATGCACGTTGATCTGAATTTTGATGTGCATCAGAAATCAAGAAGATGCATGTCGGAATCAAGAAACGAATCATTGATAAATCCTCTCGAATGATTGTCGCTAACAACACAAGGGATCGTGGAGCTGACAAAAGATGAGTTGGCAATGCAATTAAGATTGTCTCAATTCCAGAATGCTACATGGACTGCAGGCAGGTGCCAGAAGCATGCGAGGCAGTTTTGTCAGTAGAACGAGTGGAGCAGAGCATAAAGAGATAGAGCTCATGAGCAGAGAAAGATATAAAAGGAAGAAGTGACATCATAGATAGGGTTAGATGATTAGATGAGATCCATTGAGTTTTTGGTATCAAAATCACTTTGAGCCTTTTGTAATGTTGTAATGTTTTTGAACATGAATCTGAGTCTATCACATGTCTAAGAACAAAAGAGGATGTGCATTGCGCAGTGTGTTGTATTTATGAGGTATTATCTAAAGAATATACAAGGCTCTATTACTATCGAATATAGTCTGCTTAATGTATACTCTATGTTTGTGTTGAATGGAATGCAAGGAATAATAAAGTTGTGGCAGTTCTGATCTATTGTGTGTCTATCATGTGTTTGTTAGATATGTGTGTGTATTATTTTACTTGATAGCCCAATAGTCATGGAATATGAATTGTATGAATGTCATCTCAAATGGATCCTGGTTTTCTTAATCCTTAATCCCTGTCCCAAGACCTTATGGTCTTTGTGATCCCCTCTACGTCTTGGGTGAAACCTTCCTCAACCTTGGCCAAGGATTGATATGCCAATGCTTTGGGGGTTTTGTTGGTCAACTCTGGATGAACCCTGGGTATAAAATATCCATTGTTAAGAGGGATGTTTACAAGCATGGAACAAAACACCAACAAATGGTTCCATTGTCAGGACCTAAAAGCCTTGTAGGGAATAATGAAGGCAAGAGATGAGGTGGTATCCATCTCAGGAGGAATTTCAAGACTGGTTAACTGCAAAATAGCATGAGTTTCCCCTACGAGAAACTCAAGGGTTGAGAGTAAATGTGAAGAAATGGAAAGATGACTATCTTTGCACTAATATGCATGATATTTTCTTTGTTGAATTTCTTTGTTTGTTGTATGAATCAATAAAAAGGAAAACTACTACCAATTCTATTGTGTGGCCTTTAGAACCATTGGTTTGGGATCAATCCACACTTGAAAGATTGAAAGTGTTGGATAATAAGTGGTCTCGGGATATTGAATTCTGATTTGCTCGAGTAAAAGATGGCTATATTGTTAAGTTTGTTGTGGAGTAAACTGATTCTTTTAATGAAGATGAAAGAAAGTTCACAGAAGGGCCAAGGAAATGAATGTTGAAAGAGATTTCATTCTGGATAAAGATGATGTTAGTGGAGAAAGGAATAATTCACATGGATCTTGATAGAATGGCTGAGTAAACTCACTTAGCGCTTGGGGGGGTTGCAAGGAAGGGGGAAAGTGAGAGAGAAAATGGATCCATTGAGGAGGATCCATAAATCATTGAGATGAAGTGAGGAATGGAATGGACCTAGAGGAGTGGAGGAGAAAATGAGCTAAGAGATACATAAGAAGAGTTGAGCTAATAAGGAAAGCATAGTAGAGAAGTGGAAAAGAGTTAGTTAGGGGCGTTCGACGAAGGGTTAGGCCCAGGATGAAGAGAAAATAAAGTGCACCAGGTGGTAGTGCAGAAGAGTATGTTGTGCCAAAGAGGAGCACAGATGAAGGTAGGCCCACGAAGAGGCGTGGCATAGAGGAAAGGGTTTCCAGTGGGGATACCAACAGTAGTAGTAGTAGTAGTAGTAGTCATGGTGATAGTAATAAGGTCCTAGGTGACAAAGTCCGCACCCCTTGGTTGTTGCAGAATGACACAACCTTAGAGGAAGATGAAGTGCAAAGTAGTGATGCACTGGTAAGAGAAAACGATGGTGTGTAGAGCAGTGGTGAAATGTTAGGAGAGGAAGATGTTACAAATATTAGTGGTGCATAGATAACAGAAGAAGATGGAGGCTCCCCTGGTGGAGGGGGAGACAAATTTGTGATAGTGGATGGTATTGTGTGTCTACAAGTAGGATAATGTCTAGGTCCCCTCACAAGAAATGTCAGAAGGAGATGGCCTTACCCCCCTTGAACCACCCCCTTTCACATTTGTAATCAAGAAGAGAGAAAACCAGATAGTGAAGCGATCCGAGTTGGAGAAGGAGTAGAAGAAGGAAGGAGAGAAGAGATAAGTGAATAAGAAGGAAAAGCCAATGCCACTTCACCTAGAAGAGTATTAGTAGCAATAATTTTGAAAACCAATAGTTAGAGTAACAGAATGGGTAGGAGAGTGACGATGGTGAATCAAGATAACACCTTGAAGCTACCTATGTTCCATGGAATAGGTAAATATGATATGGAACAACATTGGTTTACATGTGAAGCAATCTGGTTTGTGAAGAGGATCATAGATGAAGCAATAAAGATCATGCAGCTAGAGACCACGTTTAAGGACAGAGCCTTGACGTGGTACATGAAGTATAAGGACACTACACTGGCGAGATAAATGAGGTCCCTCATAGAGATTAAGCAAGATATGCTTAGGGAATTATATAAACCTAAGTTAGAGTCTCAATGTATCATAGAGATAAAAGAGATCAAACAAAAGGAAGGTGAGACCATGTGGCATTATGACCAATGGTTTAAGATTTTATTGGATAGGCTAATGTTCAAAATCTAGGATGTGCGACACAAAGAGTGGTTTATTGCAAGATTAATTCCCCATACCCAAGTTCCGCTCACCCAACAAAAGGTGATGTCTCAAGTAGAGGAAATAGAGATTGCAATGTGCTTAGAAGCTATGATAGGAGGGGCATGGCCGTCAAAAGGTTTGACGTAGGTGCAATCACAACTAAACAAACTAATGATGATATGACATGATATGGCCAATATGAAGGTCGTGCGTGATCATGTGTGGTGTACCACCTGTCACTCAAAGGGGCGTGACAAGAACAAATGCCCTGTACTTCCAAATTATGTGGTGATGGGTGCATCGAGTCCATTTCCATCTAGACAAAAAAAATGGTGCAAGATATGTAGACAATGAGGCCATCTACCACCTCACTGCCCAACTTTGCATATGTAACAAATGACAACCCATACTCTGTTTTGTGAATTCTATAAATTCATGGGGCATGATGTCAATAACTGCCACTCACTCCAGCCGATGCATGACAATACCCACGATGTATTCTGGGTACAAGAAGAGAAGAAGGGTGGTGAGCAAAGTGATGAAAAAAGAGGTGGATACCAAGGAAATCCCCGAGGTGGATATGGGCACGGTCGCGGTTGAGGATATGGAGGAGGGGGAGGTAGACCCCCCACTTGTTTCAATTGTGAAGAAATTGGTCATGTATCAAGGTTTTATACCAAATCGTGCATGCTTTGTGCATACTGCTACAGTCCTGAGAATTCCATTGAATACTGTCTTGACTTGTTGAAAAAGTGGGAAGAAAAGAAATCCAATTACAACATGGTGCATGCGGAACCATGCAAGAATAAGAAAAAGAATGAGGAAGTTAATGTTTGGGTAGTAACCCAAGGAGGAGAAAATATAAGAGTGGACTTTGAGCATGGTTAAGGATTAGGTCAGAATACAAAGGGGAATATAAGACCCCCACCCCCTCAAAGTTTGATGCTACCTAGCAAAAATGATTCTTGTGAGATGCATAGAGAGCACACGAAGAAGAAAGAGCGCACTAGGAGTTGCAGCGTGCAAATCAAAGGTCACTTGAGGAGACTCAGATCTAGGAATAAATTCAAAGGGAAACACAAAGGTTGTAGGAGGAAGCCTAAATCCATGAATATGTACAACTAGTGATGTATAGTTCACTACAACAGGATTGTGCCCATGAATACTTACAACGTGCGACAGAACAATCTTTGGAAGAAGCTCGCATGCGCAAATAAATTCAGCATACCACTCAATGATCATTGGAAGAAGCTAGAAGGAATAATGATATGCAACACACTGAGAATAAATCACATGAAGAACATTGCCTAGAGAAATTGCAACACACAACATGTGCAAAATCCTTGAAAGACTTAGGTCACAAGGAATAATGTGAAGACCAAAGAAGTTATTTCTTGCATTTCTATTTGTGATTGTTGGATGATCCAGAGGCTACAAGTAAGTTGACATAGAAGTTAGCTACTTGCATGAGGGAACAAGAAGTGGAGGCAACCATATCATATTCACTTCCAAAAAAAGATGTGTGTCAGATCAACAAGAAAAAGCGCATTGGATGAGAATTTAAATTAATAGAAGAACTTGGTGGTGATGACATGGATGGTGTCATGTTGGATCTGGGTTATGAGGTAAGAGTTTTGCTGAATAAATATTGGGAGGTGATGGGTAAACCAAAATTGGTTTGGTCTTCCATCCATTTGTGGTTGGCGAATAAATACAAGATCTATCCAACAGGATGACTGGAACAAGTGAAAGTAAATATAGAAGGAATCAAAACAAAGGATGACTTTGAGGTTATAGAAATTATGGATGAATCTGATCCATATCTAAAATTTCTTGGTATTTACCGGGCCTTTGATAATAATGCAGTGTCAAATCTAAACAAGAGACAAATGTCATTGAAATATACACCCTGCGCATCGTTGCACCTCTAGATCCATATGAAGGAAACATATACAATGAGCCAGTGGATGAGGATGTGTGGAGCTCAGTCATTGAATATATATATAAGATCATTGGGAGTAGGGAGGAATACATCAACCCACCACATATGGATATTTAAGCTAGAGAAGTGTCAAATATTATGACACATATTCTGAGGATGCCATGGATTTTCTACTCACAGATGCATGAGGATAACAAAAGCAGTGCACTGGATTGGATTTGAGCTATTCAATACCCCACAGTTTGATGGGATAGGGTCGATAGAGACATTCCTCATGCATATGGAGAAAACCATCCCCATGGAATAGAGGCTTCAGGCCATGGATGCAATGGTTTGAGGAACACTTGCATGGTGGTGGGTGATGCATCGCCCAAATATTCAGAGTTGGGCATAGATAGTTGAGTTGATAAAGGTTTGGTTCCATTCCATCGCTAAGTTCGAACTCGCCAATTGATACAAGGGCACTGAGGATCCTCAAGAACACATTTATTTTTTTGAATGGAATTGGACCTCTAATAATATACCTTAAGTCCAATGGGTCCATCGATTTTTCCACACTATGGACATGGTCCCTAGAAGCTAGTACATTCAGGAGGAGCTCAAAAGGAAAATGATCGAGTGGACCCATGTGAGTTCCCAGTTTTGTTTAACATTCAACTTCACAAAAAAATATTTGGCTCAAAGAGAAGCACTATGCTAGATTAAGGATTTTATTTTCCATCGAAATCAAAAAGAAGCCACACCTAGGAAGGTTTTCTCGTATCATCAATCGACAGAAAAACTAAAAGAGGCGGTACATTATTGGAAAATTGATGTTGACAATGTTGGTGATGATGATCGATGTGACATATAGATCAAAGATTTTTAAGGAGAGAACGTACTAAAGGGTAAGGCGATAGAGATGGTCGCATCAAACTATAATGGGCCTATCAAAACTAGGAAACATAATATTGGCACTAAAGAAGTGCCCAATATGGCCATCATTAGAGATTATTAGGATAAGGAGACGATCACTCATGTTGTTGACCTCCTTAAGGAATATCAAGACTTGTTTCCCTCAATATTTTCTGAAATGAAAGGAATTGTAGGACCATTGGGCTCCATGAAGATTCAACTCAAATTGGATGCCAGACTGGTCAAGAGAAGGCCTTATCGATTAAATACCAAGTATAAGGAAAAGGTGTGTAAATAATCAAATAAAATGTTGGATGCGGGGATCATTGTCCCTGTATAGGAGTTTGATTGGATTATTCCTATGGTGGTGCAACCCAAGAAGATCAAGGACATTTGAATTTGTAAATATCTCAGGAGTCTCAACACATCATGTGTCCATGACCCTTTCCCGATGCCTTTCACAGATGAGGTGTTGGAAAATGTTGGCAGTCGAGAAGCCTACTCTTTCACAGATGGATTCTCATTATATCATCAGGTTCGGATCATCGAGAAGGATTAGGATAAAACCACCTTTGCATACATGGTAATTCCCTTTGGCTTGAATAATTCCCCTATAGTATTTTCCCAGATAGTGGTTGTAGCATTCAAGGAATTTATCTACAAGTTTCTAGAAGTATAATTTGATGATTAGACTATGCTTAGTTTGTTGAAGGAACACATGCAAGATCTTCGACTGATGTTGGATCAATGCTGCTAGCTATAGATATCCTTGAATTTAAAGAAATTTATTTTCTATACACCATTTGGCACATTGTTGGGCCATTTCGTGTGTAAGGATGGATTGTTGGTGGATAAAGATAATATTGTTTCCATTTTTGATATGGTGGCCCCAATTTTGGTACAATAAATTTGCACCACGTTGGGTCATATAGAATATTACTGACGTTTCATCCATAATTATTCCCATATTGCAGCCCTATTGGCAAAAATACTACATAAAGATACCAAATATGAGTAGACATCAGAATTCTAGAAAGCCTTGGATACCCTCAAAGAAATATCGGTTACTGCACCAACTCTTATTTTTCCTGAGTGGTTGAAGATATTCGATGTCCATGTTGATGCTTCATCTATTGCATTGGGAAACATTCTTCCACAACCAATGGAAGAAAACATTGATCATCCAATATATTTTTCCAGTCACAAGTTATCCGATGCCAAAAAGAATTATACGAAAACCGAGCACAAGGGTTTGGCCATGGTATATGCCTTATAGAAATTTCTCAACTGGTTGCTGGGTCTACGTTTAAATTATTCACTGACTACTCCACACTCAAGTATTTGTTCAGCAAGACGGTGTTGGGCGGACACATTTGTTGTTGGTTTCTTCTCTTTCAATAATTTGACTTCGAAGTTGTGGTTAAACCATGGAATCATAATGTTGGACCCGATCTGTTGGCCCTTGGTTATGGAAGCAAGAGAAGATTAAGGAAGAAGAGTGAAGTACAAAATGTGTGGAAAGAACATTAACTGAGAATGGGTCAAAGTGGTCAAAGAAGCAAAAAAGAAGGAGCAAAGTAAGGGAAAGTGAACCATTGAAAGAGAATATCAAGGAAGACAGACAAGAAAAGAAGATGGATCATGGAAAAATCAGCAAGCGGAAAAAGCCACCAACGTATGCTTTGGAACACCTCGTGGAGAAAAAGGAAAGACAGGTTGGTGAAGCCCTTAAAGCACGAGTCAAGTTGACCTAGGGTTTAGACACCTAGGGTTTTGGTATTTAGGGTTTTTACACTTAGGCTTCGGTCTAAGGGTGTCCAAGAGTCATGTAATGTATAAATAAAGGTCTAGAGGACCTGGGATGGGTTTGTTCATGTTGTTATGGTTAATTTTTGGCGATTTTTTCCATTGTCGAGATAGAAGCATTGCGTTTCAAGATAAATATTGAGTCTGTAATATCTTTAGCTGGGTGCAAAGATCAAGCCCTGCAGGTGGGTGCACAGGGAGGGGAGAGAAAGAGAAGGAAAGAGAGAGAGATCTGCGGCTAAGTGCACAGATAGAACTGTATGTTTCCATTTAATATATCAAGAAACACAGTTCTATGGATGCATCCCTAGGGAGAGAGTGAACCACATATATATTGTTGTTCTGTGTGATTGATGTTGTGTTATTTGTTATTTGTTATACTGTTATTGCATTGTTGTGTTAGATCAAGGATATGTCTTGTGTAGTAGGCTTAAGAGAGATAAAGAGTACTAGATTTCTTTTTGTTGTTGCCTTAGATCCACTTTGCATTTCCTCTGGTTGTAGACAACTGTGTCCTGCAACACCCTATTTCTACTTTGGGTGAGACTGCATCTGCTTTACAGGTGTTGCCGAAAGGGCCAGTAGTTAGGGCTCATTGGTGCACTGTAAGAGTTGAACACTGGGTCTTCCCCTGTGCCAACAAATGGTTTTATTTCTAGGACCAAGATCTTCTTGAGGGAATTTCAAGGTGGTTTCCATTGAAGACATAAATTTAGAAGTGGATAGAAGAACAAGACAAGGACTTCACTGAAGCTTAGAACAAGAACCCTAGCCTTAGTACAGAGGATTGGTTGGGAAGGTATATCTTCACTGATATACACGAGATTTTCTTTGGAGGAGTTCATAAGGAGTTATACGAGTGGTTAGCGAGATTAGGAGATACCCAGTTTGAAATTAGAACTAGACCACCTGTGGTTTGGACGTCGACGTTGATCAAGAAGGTCAGGAGAGTTGATAATGTCGTGTCAAGAGCAGTAGATCATTGGTTTGATAGCACTATTGGAGGGTACATTGCTGAGTTTTCTATTGACAGAGTAGATTCATATAGCCAAGCAGAGAGGTATTTCTTTAAGGGACCTAGAGGAAAATTTTTACACTTTTTGAAGTTGAAGATCAATATAATATTGCATGACAAGAACATAGTGAAGATACAGTAATCAGTCATATTGAAAATCCAATGTTAAAAAACTCAGACAGTGACATCGACACAGAGGTTGGACACACACATAGTGGGAGAGCATTTAGAGAGGTCCCTCTGGTGAACTTGTTTGAGCAGAATCACAAACCACTAGCATAGGACTAAGGGTTCTACAGTGGAGAGGAAGAAGATCTATTCAACGAGGAACATTCAGAGTCCTCTAGGGAAGAGGAGAGGAAGACTGAAGAACCTCACCGAGAAGAATCAATAACTTCAGGGAGTGTGCCTACCATTGAAGTAAGTACTACTACTTCCCCTGTTGTTTTAGAATCATTAAGTAACCAGAGTAGTCAAAAAATTCATAAAACTCAGAGCACTATTACCAATAGTTCAATACATACTTAGTCAAGAAACCTAGGAAGATCTATGGCAGATGAAATGAGAATACCTATTTTTAGAGGAGATGGATCTGAAGATCCTGATCAACACTGGTTCTTATGCGAAGATGTATGGAGTATTAAGCAAGTCAATGACGAAGATGTTAAGAGAGCTCAGTTTAGTACTACCTTGAGAGACCGCACACTGAGTTGGTACATGAATTTTGTTAAAGGAGTTGCACAGCCTAAACTGCTGAACGACATCAAGACTACATTGAGTGAAGAATTCAAGGAACCCAAGTCGAAGTCCCGGTGCATTACAGAGATAAAAGAAATTAAGCAGAGAGTAGCTGAACCTGTGTGCAAATTTGATTATAGGTTTAAGACGTTGACAAACTGATTGAGTTTTTAGATCCCAGATAAGTAGAATAAGGAATGGTTCATTGCTGCCCTCTTACCACACATCAGATTTCCTCTGATGCAACAGAAGGTTGCTTCATAGGCTGAAGCATTGGAGATCGCCATGAAACTAGAATCAACCCCTATGGGAGAATCCAACTCAGGTATGAGTCAAATTTTGAGTCAACTAACTATATTATCTCTATAGGTCGAAGATACGAAGAAATAAAAGGGAAAATATAAAAGAGAAGACATCTAGTGTATCATATGCAAATCAGAGGGCCATGACAAGGAGAACTGTCCCCTATTTAATGAATACTTAGCCTCTAGAGCTTTGAGCCCTTTGAAGGAGGTTACTCTACCTTGGTGCGAGGTATGTAGGAATGGACATTGCCCTGGTGAATGTTATTACATGAAAAAATATGTTCAGACACCTACCAACCTTTATTACAAATTTTGTAAATCTGTGGGGCATGATGAGAAGTACTGTAGGGATTATGACCTCTTGCATGAAAGGTCAAGATATACATATAGGATTCAAGGATAATTACAAAAAGAAGGGAAAACAAAGCAGTTTAATTCCCCAGGAAGAGGAAACTTCAAACCTGGCAGTGGATTCAGGGGAAGAAGACGAGGAGGAGGCATGGGTCGAGGTCAAGGTTAAATCATTTGTTATAACTGTGCCCAACTGGGTCATTTGGAAAGGGACAGTTAGAACCCTTGTACCACTTGTAGCTACTGCAACTCATTTGAACATGTTATTGATGATTGTCTAACATTATTAGCGAAAATTCAGGAGAATTGAGGAGGAAACCAACAAGTCCAATTAATATCATTCGAACCTCATGGAGAGGATCCCAGAGTCACTATTATCATGAGAGGAGGCATTGTTACAGGAGAATATAGAGTGACTCCCGAAAATACTACAGAGGGATCTAGGATCAGAAGAGCTGTAGAGAAGACACAATTTTTTGATCAAGGAAGGACAAGCAGATATTTGAAGAGGCAAGAAGAGAAATTGGAGGAGAATAGGATTCTTCATCGAAGGCACAACTAGAAGTGAGAGAATGTGGGATGCCTTTGGCATTCGATCAGTCTGCATCACCTGGAGAAGGAAAAGAGGTAAGCAAGCTTGTAGGGTTATTGTATACATTTATTGACTTAATTAAGGATGAAAGAGCCATACAATAACTACAACACTTGATTAGACAGTATGAGATAGGAAGAATAGACCCTATGCTAAGTAGGGTCATGAACCAAGTATCTAGTAAGATGAGAACAAAAAGGGAACTACACCTCAATGTTCAGATTGAAGACTACGACATAGATTATGTGGTCCTCGACTTGGGATCATAAGTCAATGTTATGACAAAGAAGACTTGGGAACTGATGGAAAAACCTAAGTTGATTTACTCCCCTCTCAGGCTCAGGATGGCTAATCAGCAGACAGTAAGCCCATTTGGAAGACTGGAGCATGTCCCTGTGGACATCGACGGGGTAAGGATGTTTGCAGACTTCAAGGTGATTGAGATAGTTGATGATAACTGTCCTTATCCTGCATTATTAGGCATTGATTGGGATTTCAACAATTCGACTGTTGTTGACGTAAAGAAAAGAAGAATGACATTTGAAGGTGATGGCCTTAGGGTCATTGCACCTCTTGATCCTGATGAAGGTCGCAGATAAATAGAACCTATCAGAGAAGAAGATCTATCTTATGAACTAGAGAATATATACAAATTGACATCCAGACAACAGGATTACATTAATCCTACAATAGATGGGAATTTGAATTGGCGAAGTGAAAGCACATGCTCATAAGACTAAGAAGAAGAAGTGGAGAATTGGCAGAACAAAATGTATGAAGTTTCTGTGCGGAGGTGTGCCAGATTGACCAGGGAAGTTCACTGGATTGGTACAAAAGTAAGTAATTTGTCCACATTTGATGGTTTAAATCATTTAGAAACATTCTTATTGGAATTTGAATAAATTGTACCAGTACAACAGAGGTTGTTGGCATTGGATGAAGCCTTGAAAGCAACACCAACAATATGGTGGGGAACACACAAGAAGAACATTGCGGAGTGGGTATAATGTCGCACTTTGATGACAATGCACTTTACAGAACAAGTCGAAGGGTGCGAAGTTTGATACACAGGTCAGAGCTGTCCGAAGGACCATGTGCAGAGTTGTAAGGAAGCTTGGAGAAAAATTCCTAAGGAACAGTGGGTGCATAAGTTCATTAACACTTTGGATACTACGCCCATCAATTGGTATCTTCAAGCAAAACTACACCTCACCACTTCAGATTGGTACGGTATGACCCATAACTTTATAGCTACATTTTTATTTGAAGGTCAGTACCCCACAATAGATCAGGCTTTACAAGTTGTAAGACAAAAAATCTTTGATGAGACACCTAACCTCCCCTTGGAGCAAGAAGAAGATGACTGGACTGCACTTATTCAGAAATTACAGGGTTGTTACAATATCAATGCTGATGAAGATGATGATCCTAGGAATGTAAACATTGTAGAAACTAAAGGAAAGAGAGACATAGAAGAACCAAGGATTGAACTACCTTTCATTGGACAACCAATTAAAATAAAAAAATTTAATATCGGAACAGAGAAAGAACCTAAGTTGGCTAATGTTGGATATTACTGGGATGATGCCACTATTGATAAGATTACAAAATTATGGCATGAATATCAGGACTTGTTTCCAACCAAGTTCACAGACATCATAGGAATTAAAGGGACCATGGGAGAAATGAAGATTCATTTGAAACCAAATGCAAGGCTAGTCAAACAGAAACCCTACAGATTGAATCCAAAGTATAAGAAGAAAGTTAGGGTCGAACTAGACAAAATGTTTTAAGCAGGAATCATAGAACCTGTTGAAGAATCAGAATGGATTAGCCCTATGGTGGTCCAAGATAAGAAGACAGGAGAGATTAGAATCTGTGTATATTTAAGAAAACTGAATGATGCATGCTTACATGATCCATTCCCCACACCCTTTACCGACGAAGTGTTAGATAATGTAGGAGGACAAAAAGTTTACTCCTTAACAGATGGATTTTCAGGTTATCACCAAATCATGATTGCTAAGGAAGATTGCCATAAGACCACATTTGCCACAGAATGGGGTTCTTTTCAGTACACTGTGATGCCTTTCGAATTGAAGAATGCACCAACCATGTTTTCCAGGGTGGTGGTCGAAGCATTCAAGGAGTTTTTACATAATTTTTTGGAATCATATTTTGATGATTGGACTGTCTTTAGCTTATTGAAAAATCATATTGAATGTTTGAGACTAATGTTGGATAAGTGCAAGAAATGCCAGATTGCCCTGAAATTGAAGAAGTGCATCTTCCTGTCACCTTTTGGAGTATTGCTAGGACACATTGTATGTAAGCAAGGGTTGTTGGTAGATCCTTCTAAGATTTCCATCATTGTTGATCTACCTCCCCCTACTTTGGTTAGACAACTGCACATTGCGTTTGGACATACTGGATACTACTGAAAGTTTATCAAGGGCTATGTGTAGATAAAAACACCCATGGAAAATATTTTAAATAAAGATCGTCAGTTTCAATGGTTAGAGGAATGATAGAAGAGCTTTGACACATTGAAACAGAAAATGGTTACTGCACCTATCATGGTTTTCTCAGATTGGAGTAAGGAATTGCATGTCCATGTTGATGCTTCTTCCATTTCATTAGGAGAAGTGCTACCAAAACCAGGAGCAGGAGATATTGACCACTCACTAGCCTTTGCTAGCAGGAATCTATCTAAAACTGAGATAAACTACACTACCACTGAAAGAGAAGGTTTAGCTATGGTGTATGAACTCCAGAAGTGTCAACACTACTTGTTGGGAGGGAATTTCAAGATTTTCATTGATCACTCTGCATTGAAATACTTAGTCAACAAGCCAGTGTTGGGGAAAAGAATATGCAGATGGCTATTGTTATTTGAGGAATATGATTTTGAGATTGTGGTCAAGCCAGGGATAATGAACAAGGGACCTAACCACTTGTCTAGGTTAGAACATGGAGATGAACCTACCATTTTGGAGGATACACTACCATATGCACAGTTGTTGGCCATCAAAAAGGTGGATGATCACTTTGCCGAGATAGTCCAATACCTGTCTACAGGAATGGGACCTCGTGAGTATACAATTATTTAGAAGAAACAGTTGGTAGTTCACGCCACAGATTTTTCACTTATAGATAGACAACTATATAAGATGGGACCTGATGAGATCTTGAGGAGATGCGTTATGGAGGCAGAAAGACCATTGATTTTGGCAGAAGAACGTGGAGGCACCGCAGGAGGAAATTATGTAGGGAAAGAAACAATGCATAAGGTTCTTATAGTTGGCCTCTGGTGGCCCACGTTACACAAAGATACTAAGGAATACTACAAATCCTGCAATGTATGCCAAAGAGTTGGGAAATCGTCCAGAAGAGATGAGATGCCTTTATCACCTCAGCTAAATTTAAAGGAATTTGAGAAGTGGGCCATTGATTTCATGGGACCTATCAACCCACCAGGAAAGCACACAAGAGATTGATACATCATCACTGCGACAAAGTATTTGACCAGATGAGAAGAAGAAAGAGCAGTTAAGGATAGTAGTGAAACTACAGCAGTGCGGTTCATATTTGATGATATCATAACCAGATTTGGATGCCCAAAGATCCTTATGAGCGATCAAGGTACTCATTTTATTAATAAGACTACTGAAGCCTTAACTCAGGAATTTTAATTCCATCATGAGAAGAGCACGCCATACCACCCACAAGTGAATGGTAGAGTCAAAGATTTCAATAATATCTTGGAGACAAAACTGACGAATATTTGCAGTGTGAACATAGATGATTGGGATTTGAGAGTGTCAGCAGTATTATGGGCATATCAAACTACTTGAAAAAAACTAACAATGCAGACTCCTTTTAAGTTAGTTTATGGCCTAGAAGTAGTGGTACCTATGGAATATTTAGTTCTTAGTTTAAGAATTGTAGGATTTACAGATATGGATGACAATGGTGTTGTTCAAGAGAGGCTTGCATAGTTGGTAGAACTAGAGGAAGACAGGTTTATTGTAGGATTTCATCAGTAGGTACAAAAACAACAAGAGAAGGCCTACCATGATAGGCATATCAAGAGAAATGCATTCAAAGAAGGAGATTTGGTGCTGGTATACGACAACAAGTTCATGAAGCATCTAGGGAAGTTTAGGACACATTAGCTTGGGCCATACAAGATTGCCTATGTTACAGAAGGAGGAGCTGCGTAGTTGAAGACTCTAAATGGAGAATGGAGGGAAGGTTTAGTAAATGGGAGCACGTTGAAATTGTACTATGACAACTAGCTGCCTTGCATCTCTCAATAAAAGAAAAGAAGAAGGGTCTAGGTACTAGGTGCAGTTGTAATTGGGTACTAGACATAGAAAAGACAGTCTGCACACAATAGGGAGGGACAGAGAAGAAAGCACAAGTTGCTCCGCGCAGTCTGCAGTCAAAGTGTTATCGAAGGTTCAACCCTGCAGTGACTCGAAACGAGTCACAGGTGAGTGTTGGGGGGCCTGTTGGCCCTTGGTTATGGAAGCAAGTGAAGATTAAGGAAGAAGAGTGAAGTAAAAACTACGCGCAAAGCACATTAACTGAGAATGGGTCGAAGTGGTCAAAGAAGCAGAAAAGAAGGAGTGAAGTAAGGGAAAGCGAGTCGTTGAAAGAGAAGATCAAGGAAGACAGATCAACAAAGAAGATGGATCGTGGATAACTCAGCAAGAAGAAAAATCCACCAATGGATGCTTTGGAGCACCTCACAGAGAACAAAGAAAGATAGGCTAGCAAATCCCTTAAAGAACGGGTCAAGTTGACCTAGGGTTTAGACACCTAGGGTTTTGGTATTTAGGGTTTTCACACTTAGGCTTCGGTCTAAGGGTGTCCAAGAGTCATGTAATGTATAAATAAAGGTCTAGAGGACCTGGGATGGGTTTGTTCATGCTGCTATGGTAAATTTTTGTTGATTGTTTCCATTGTCGAGAGAGAAGCATTGTGTTGCAAGAGAAATATTGATTCTGTAAGATCTTCAGCTGGGTACGAAGATCAAGCCCTATAGTTGGGTACGCAGGGAGGGGAGAGAAAGAGAAGGAAAGAGAGAGAGATCTGCAACTAAGTGCGCAGATAGAACTGTATGTTTCCATTTAATATATCAAGAAACATAGTTATGTGGACGTAGCCCTAGGGAGAGGGTGAACCACATATATCTTGTTGTTCTCTGTGATTGATGTTGTGTTATTTGTTATTTTTTATATTGTTATTTCATTTTTGTGTTAGATCAGGGATATCTCTTGCGTAGTAGGCTTAAGAGAGATATAGAGTACTAGATTGTTGTGTGTTGTTTCCCTAGATCCACTTTGCATTTCCTCTGGTTGTAGACACTTGTGTCTTGCAACCCCTATTGTTACTTCAGGTGATACTGCATCTGCTTCGTAGGTGTTTCTGAAAGGGCCAGTACTTAGGGCTTGTTGGTGCACTATAAGAGTTGAACTTTGGGTCTACCCCTATGCCAACAAGATCATCTGTCATGGATCGAGAATGAGGAAGATGATAAGAGCCTTGATGATGAACTCCCTGATGTGCAACTCTTCCGAGTCAAAGCCATGCCTGATCAATTGGATAAAATTGTGGAATTTCTCATGATTGGGGAGGCTCCCATAGGGTATACTCTGGCACAACGTCGTCAACTGATGACCCGTAGTGACAATTATCAATTGATTTTCGGACAATTGTATAAGTTAAGTGCAGATGGAATCTTATATCGATTTGAAATAGAACACGACTAGAACTCCATCCTGTATGAAGCACATGAAGGTATTGTTGGAGGCCACAATGTCAGTAAGGCTACTAGGTGAAAGGAATTACGCATAGGGTTCTACGTGCATGGCTTTGGTGTCCTTTCATATTTGCAGACACCAAGAACTACTGTAAGCGGTGCGACGTATGTCAACAGATTGGAAATCCTTGTTGGAAAGATGAACTTCCTTTATTTCCTATAATCATGCTAGATCCATTCGAAAAATGGGAAATATATGTTGTGGGGCTCATCAATCCCCCCATGCATTGCATAGGAGTGCGGTACATTATAAAAAATTGAATACCACTCCAGATGGACCGAAGCCACTCCATTAAAACATTGTACAACAAAAGCAATGACACACTTCGTTTTTGAGAATTTCATCACCATATTTGGTTGTCTAAGGGTACTAATGAAGGACTAGGGATTTCATTTTCTAAAAGAGACCATTCAACAACTCACCCAGGAGTTCATGATCCATCACCAGAAGAGCACCCACTATGACACCCTTAATCCAATGGCACAATTGAAGCTTTCAATAAAATTTTAGAGCATGATTTAACCAAAGTTTTTAATGTGAAACATGATGAATGGGATCAGTGCATCCTAATAGTATTATGGGCTTATCAAACGACGTGTGAAAGGATGACAAAACAAACACCATTCAGATTGGTCTATGGAAAAGAAGTTGTCATGCCACTAGAATTTGTTGTTCCTAGCCTCCGGGTCTCCCTAGAAACCCATATGACCAATGATCAATCCCTTCAACACAGGTCATACCATCTCATGCAACTAGAGGAAGAATGAATCATGGTTTGTTTCAATTAGGTGGTCAAAAAGGAAATATGGAACGCATGGAAAGACCATAACATATGCCAGAAAATTTCCCACCATGGATCTTTAGTATTGTTATACGACAATAAATATTTACAACGTCTTGGAAAGCTACGCATGCACTGGTTGGTTCCTTTCCAACTATTCTACATCAGTGAAGCAGGTGCCTCCAATATGTCATCCTTGCAAGCAAAACCACTCGAGGGACTCATTAATGGCAGTAGGTTAAAGGTGTACTATGGCCCACATGGGTCAACTGTCATTTAGCTCTCTTTATCATCTTTTAATGTGGGTAGAATAGGTTTAGTGTAGGTTGTACAGTAGGGAACACCTCTCATAGTTAGAATAATTTACCTATTTGACATCACAACATTCATATCAGTCACACAGGTGAAATATGTAAAGTTTTGAGATCCAAGAGATCTAGAATTCGATGAGAAAAATAATACAAATCCAATGAATTTGCAAATAAACAAAGAAGAGAGAGATAAATAAGAATTTACTCCACAAGAATGAATGTATTCACAATATCTTCGAAATTACAATGAGATCAATCTAATATGTAGAGAGGATTGAAATTGTCACTAATAATAGCAACTGCCACTAAAAGCAATGTAAAAATGGCTAAAGCACATGCCTAAACCTCTAAAATAGATAACCCACACATAAGATGAGTATTATAGTTTGAAATGTGCAAGTTTACTATCTGATTAGCTAAACATGCAAAGTTTTCTAAAGAAAGGGGGTAAATCCCTAAAATCAAGGGACACTTTCCTAGATTTAAGGAGGAAGTGCGCTCTCCTTGTTTTAGGTGTTTAAACTATGCATGGATGTTGGCCCTCGACCAAGTTTTGGGAGAACGTTTGTCGTGTTTGACCATTTTTGGGACTTCGACAGGCTGGTCAAAGATGGAGAGCCGAGGCGAAGCGAAGATTGCGGGATCTCACTCTTTTTGCGAGATTTTTGGGTTTTAGGGTTTATGTAATGGGTATGGGATGTTGGCCCATGGGTTTACCCATTCTTAGGCCTCTTTTGTAATGTATAAATAAGTATCTAGGCGATGTAAGAAGGGGACGATGACTTAGTGCTAATATCAACTATGTGCAAGAAGATGTGTTAAGGCTTGCAGAGCTAAGTGGAAGCGTTTTGTAAGTACTTTGTGCATAGACTGTGTAAGTCTTTGTGCTTTGATCTAAATCAGGGAAGGAGGATCTGGTGAGGTGCGTGTAGATATCCTATCCTATGCGGAGTTGGCTTTGTGGCTTGGTCCTTGTAAGGAGATTGAAGAGACTAATAAATAAGAGAAGAAGAGTTGGTGGATGTAGCCCCACACTGGGGCGAACCACATATATCCTATGTTATTGTGCTTTGTGCAATGATATTTATGGTGTTTATGTACTTATTTTCTTTATCTAAATGCATGATAGGTAGATCCAAGGATGCGTAATGCTTTATGATGTGAATGAATGCTATATCTATTCTAATGCTATGTGCTAAATGATTAGATGTACTTAGATCTTGATTAATACTACGTTGTTCTGTAATCAGGGTTTGACTTGCGATGTGAATAAGGGTTAAAGACTAATGAATGTTAATTAGTAAGTGTTATGTTAAGTATTGTGATCACAAATCTGTGTCCCAGCTAGGTTGGAGACACCTGAGTCCTGTAGCCCCCCATACCTCTACCTTGGGCGAGACTTCATCTGCTTCGTAGGTGTTGCCGAAAGGGAAAATAGTTAGGGTTTTGTTGGTGCATTGTTGAAGTGTTGAACCCTGGGTCTTCCCTTATGCCAATAAATGGTTCCATTGCCGAGACCTAAAACTATGATTGTTGGGAACTGAGTAAAAGAGAAAGATATGTGTGTAGATCTGTTGCTGTAGTGCATAGTATTCTACTTGACTTGCGAAGCTCTATGCTAAGAGAAGGAATCCCGATATGAAGAAAGAGGTAAGATGTTAAAGCTTTGTGCTCTGGTAAAGGTAACATAAGTGAACATTTTTTCTTTGAAAGTATGGATCTAGGTATGTTTGATAGATTTGGTCCTAGTCTCAAAACTAGGGCACAGTTAGAAGAAATAAGATTTGATATAAATATATTTGATAGAAATAGTGAAAGATATGTTATTCCTATGCATATAAAGAATTTTTGGACTGACAAGTGGATGCAGGACCCTATAAATGTTCGACAACACAGGTATTCCAATAGAGGACGAACACCTCCAGTAACCACTCACATAACCAGATCAAAGATCAACACACTGATGTTTTCACATGGTAAAACCCCTATGAGGAAACATCCACAGCCCCAGCCAACGCGGCCACTTGGATCAGTTCATTAATGCAAAGAAAAAGACTACAGAGATATTTTACAAGAGAGTTTCTCACAATCGATCATCAGAAAATGAGCCTCCATGATCTTTAAATAGAGATCATGGACCGATTGAGTATTAAGCCACAGATCAATGGCCACTAAGATTGGGGAGAGTATGAACTGTCAGATCACTCTATGTCGGGAACATATCGTGACCATCAGATTTACTAACTACAAATTCATACTAATGCATACTAAAGAAACACACTAGAAAACACACTTTTACCTAATGACACAATAGACCAAGTAGATCTTAACTAACTCCTAAGTGTCTAAATATCCTAACATCCCCTCTTAAGAACAACTTGGGATAGGATTGAAGGATTTACAATAGTGACACAATAGGAGAAGGAAGGAGGCATTAGAGCATATCCCCCGTTAATGACAACTTCCTGAACTCCTAACATAGATTGAATTTTGGAAAACTTCGCTTCTGTAAGAGACTTTGTGAAAATGTCTGCAACTTGATCTTCTATAGGGCAAAAGAGAACTTCAATAACTTGATCATGAATGAGATTTCTGATGAAG
>JASDQU011246903.1:10440-24679 GCA_032191745.1 Picea mariana | reverse complement strand
TTAAATACCAGAGTTGAAGTTGTAATCAGTGAGAGCTTGAAAGCATTTTTTGAATTGAATTGGTTATTCTATGTTTGGAGGTTTTCTCTGCGTATATATATATATTATTGAGTTTGTAAACTCATTTTATCTCTTGATAAAATTTGTTTTTGAGCAAACACAGTACTTATTTGGTTTTTACCGATTGTGAATCTGGTTCCACATTTACTCCGAGTTTATTTGTTGGAGCGCATGACTTTAAAAGCACATTGAATAAAAGGTTAATATTTTCGCATTTGGGACTTGCTTGTTAAATGTGCGTGGAGTTCCTTTGTTTTACCAAACACCAAAACCCGAAATTGATGGGCCCACAGCCTATTCGCATTTCGTGAATCGACAATTGACATTTTATTTTGTTTTGTGCATCGGGTGTTAGCAAACCTCGAACCCCGAAACCTGATATTTCCTGGGCCCCACACCTCTTTCATGATTTCGTGATTCGGCAATCGTTGGAGTGTTTTGTTTTGGTGTCCAGCATCTATAAATGCCAAAATCCAAAATTGGGATCTGCCTCTGTTTCTTACATTTGGTATCAGAGCCTGTAGTGTATTATGCTATTGCTTAGTTCATTGTAGATTATTCTTGTTGGTGCCAAATTTTATTCTCTATTTTCCTGGGTGAAGGTTTATTTAAATTCCTTTCAAATTTTATATAAATGGTTGTGTCTGGTAGTATTTCTTCTCAAGTCTAGGTTCCTATACTGAGCGAGAAGTCATATGATACTTGGTATATTCAAATGAGGACGATTTTGCGTTCTCAGGATTTGTGGACTTATGTTATTGATGGTTATGCCAAGCCAATTGATGCTGCAGTAGAATTGGCTCTGTCTAATGTTGATCGTGTTTTGCTGAAGGAAAACAGGAAGAAGGATAACAAAGCTTATGGATTAATCCAACAAGGATTAAATGAATCCATTTTTATGAAAATTGCTAGTGCCGCATCTTCGAATATGGCTTGGGACACTCTTAAAACCTCTTCTCAAGGAGTGTCCAAAGTGAAGACAGTCATGTTGCAGAACTTGAGAAGGGATTTCGAAAATCTGAAGATGAAGGATAATGAAAGTGTTGATACTTTCATGACTCAAGTAATGAGTGTTGTGAACCAACTCGGGTAGTATGGAGATGATATTGAAAATGAAAGAATTATTGAGAAAGTGCTGAGAAGTTTGCCCAAGAAGTTTGAACTTGTTGTTGTACCCATAGAGGAATTTAAGAATTTAAGTCAAATGCAAATTGATGAGTTAATTGGTTATCTTGTTTCTCATGAATCTAGGCTATCTAGATATGAATAAGTATCATTGGAGCATGCCTTCAAATCGCAACTGCATATTACCAAAGGCTGAGGCAGAGGAAGGTCTTATACTCATGGAAGAGGAGGTCGATTTTCTGGTCCAAGGGACAACATAGCTGAATCAGAGTCTGAGTAGAAGTTCCAGCATAATCCTCCTACTTTAAGAGGGAGCAACAACAAACCTTGGTAGCAAGAAAATCAAAGGTATGATAAAACTAAAGTGCAATGTTATTATTGTAAGAAGTTTGGGCATTTTGCTAACAAATGTTGGAAGAAACAGGCAGATGCTGGAAAGAACTCTACACATATCACAAATGAGTCTGAGCATGATCAAAATCTTGTGTTTTTGACTTGTAATGTCACTTAGGAAAATGCTAGTGATATTTGGTTTTTGGATAGTGGTTGCAGCAACCACATGACTGGTAATAAGGACTTATTTTCTTCTATTGATACTAGTATTCAATCTGAAGCCAAACTGGGAAATAACTGTAAGGTTACAGTCAATGGTAAAGGTATAGTTCCAGTTTACACTAAGAACAATCAGAGAAGAAATATTGATGATGTTTACTTTGTGCCTGGTTTAAAATGCAAACTTATCAGTGTTGGACAGTTGTTGGAGAAAAAGTACAGAGTGTTCTTCAACAACAAGGTATGTACTATCTATGATAAATTACCCAACAAACAGTTGATTGCAATAATAGAGATGACCAAGAATAGAATGTTTCCACTTGTTATGCAAAATGATTTAAGTGGTTATTTGAATGCCTATAAGGATGGAAGTTTAGATGAATCTTGGTTATGGCATTTGAGATATGGTCATTTACATTTTGGTGGTTTGGATCTGTTACAGAAGAAATAGATGGTAAAGGGGTTTCCCTGTATTCAACAACCTACAAGCTCTTGTGAGAGCTGTATACTTGGGAAGCATCATAGAGAGAAATTTGTTTCAGGTGTTTCCTACAGAGCAAAAGCTCCATTGGAAATTGTCCACATAGATTTATGTGGACCTATGCAAACACCTTCTTTGAATAGTTTTGTTTATTTTATGACTTTCATTGATGATTTCAGTAGGAAGACTTGGTTATATTCGTTGAAACAAAAATCTGAAGCCTTTGATGTTTTCAAGAGGTTTAAGACTATGGTTGAGAATGAGAGTAGTCGAACCATTAAAATCTTAAGGTCTGATAGAGGAGGTGAATACAAACTTAATGAATTCATTGAATTTTGTGATATTCATGGAATTAAAAGGAAGATTACTGCTCGATATTCTCCATAGTAGAATGAAGTGGCTGAAAGGAAGAATCAGACCATCATGGATATGGCTCGAAGCATGTTGAAAGAGAAGCATCTTTTAAAATATTGGGGAGATGCAGTTCTTTGTTTTGTTTTATCTTGAATAGAAGTCCAATCAAGACCGTGAGGGATTGTGTACCTTAGGAAGCCTGGGATGGTAAGTCATGCAATGTTTCTCATTTCAAAATTTTTGGATGTGTTGCATTTGCGCATGTACCTGCAAAAATGAGGAGGAAGTTAGATGACAAAAGCGAGAGATGTATCTTTGTTGGATACAATGAAGAGTCTAGGGAATATAAACTGTACAATCCCATCACCCAAAAATATGTAATCAGTAGAGATGTTCAATTTAAAGAAGATGAAACCTTGGATGGAAGTATTGACAAATCAATTTCAAATGGAGTTGTGTTACCCCGTGAAGACGATGATGGAGCTGAGAAGGCTGAAGAAGATGGACAAATGGTTCCACATGCACATACACCTGTAACAAGAAGTCCAACAAGGCAAGCACCAGATTCCAGCCCATCTCAATTTAGAACGCCAAGAACTCATGAACATGGTGAGCCATCTAGACATGGTGGACATCAATCAGATTCACAGGTAAGTAGTGAATCAAATCCCACTTTAGCTTCATTAAGAGATAGATTTAAAAGACATAAGACTAGAAGCTTAAGAGAATTGTATGATCAGAATGAAGAAGTAGATTAGATTTCAAATTTTGCATTAGTGGCATGTGATCCTGTAAGTTTTGATGAAGCTGCTAAAGAGGATGTATGGATAAAAGCAATGAATGAGGAGATTGATTCCATTGAAAGAAATAACACTTGGGATCTTGTCGAATTACCTGAAGGTAAGAAGATCATTGGTGTTAAGTGGGTTTATAAGACTAAGTTGAATGCAGATGGTGAAGTTGAAAAGTACAAGGCAAGACTTGTAGCTCAGGGGTTTAGTTAGCAACCCGGTATTGATTACAATGAAACATTTTCTCCTGTAGCAAGAATTGACACTGTGAGGATGGTCTTAGCTATTGCATCTCAGAATAGATGGATCATACATCAGATGGACGTCGAGTCTGCATTCTTAAATGGATATTTGGAAGAAGAGGTTTATGTAAGACAACCTCCGGGTTATGAGATTGATAAACACAGAGATAAGGTTTACAAGTTAAGGAAAGCTTTATATGGATTGAAGAAGGCATCCAGAGTTTGGTATAGCARGATTGATGAATACCTAATCAGTGTTGGATTCARCAGAAGTCCAAGTGAACCAACTCTGTATACAAAGGTAGACCAGAAAKGTAAAATTTTGATTGTCTGTTTGTATGTTRATGACCTGATTTTTACTGGAGATCTATSTGTARATGATTTTAAARATGCCATGAAAAYAGAGTTTGAGATGAYTGATTTAGGATTGATGAAATATTTTCTTGGAATTGAAGTGGATCAATCTGATGATGGCATTTTCATTTGTCAAACTAACTATGCAAATGAAGTGTTGAAAATATTTAGAATGTTGAAGTGTTGAAAATATTTAGAATGTTGAATTGCAAGCCAGCTGCAACACCAATGGCAAGTGGTATTAAACTTAACAAGTATGATGAGGGATCATATGTTGATCCAACTCTGTATAAGAGGTTGGTTGGAAGCCTTATGTACTTAACAACAACCAGACCTAATATAATGTTTGTTGTAAGTTTGATTTCAAGATTCATGGAGACTCCGAAGAGTGCTCATTGGCAAGTAGGAAAGAGGATCCTGAGATATGTTGCTGGAACAACTGACTTTGGTATCCGATACACTTCAAGCTTAAACTTTTAATTGATCAGATATACTAATAGTGATTTTGCAGGTTCCATTGATGATAGGAAGAGCACATCTGAGTATGTGTTCAGTCTTGGATCTGGAGCAGTGGCATGGGCATCAAAGAAACAACCCATTGTGACTCTATATTCTACTGAGGCAGAGTATGTTGCAACAACTGTAGCTACATGTCAAGATGTGTGGATGAGAAGGGTCTTAAATGAATTGTTGCATAACCAGAATGATGCAACCCAGATTGTCTGTGACAATAAGTTTGCCATTGCACTATCAAGGAATCACGTTTTTCACAAACAATGTAAGCACATTGATACAAGGTATCATTTTATTCGAGAGCTGGTAAATGGAAAAGAAATTTCTGTTCAGTTCTGCAGGTCTGAAGAACAATTAGCAGACATATTTACGAAGCCTTTAGGAAATGAACTGTTTAAAATTCATAGAAAAAATATTGGGGTCTGCAAGATGTAATACATTGTTTACAACAATTTTATTTTACATGTTTTAGTTTGTTTTTTTCTAAAATGATTAAGATGGAGTATCTAAGAAAGTAATCATTTCACCGCTTCCTTGTAAACGGTGTATCAGTGGCAGTCTTGACCTTTCAAAACTCGAGGGCCAACCACCGATTACTAATTTGTCTTACATTTCTTAAACGGTGGCCGCTTCAACCTTTCAAGCAACCAGATTCTAACCGCCTTGATTAAAATCCTTTAGAAGATCGAAGGGGCAATTTTCTGTGTTTAAATACCAGAGTCGAAGTTGTAATCGGTGAAAGTTTGAAAGCATTTTTTGAATTGAATTAATTATATTGTATTTGGAGGTTTGCTCTGNGCATATATATATATATATATATATATATATATATATATATATATATATATATATATAGTTTGTAAACTCATTTTATCTCTAGCAGTTGTCATTTCATAGTCAGTTTCAGAACCAGCTAAGGCAGCATAAGCAATAGAGATGGAAGCTTCAGCAGAGAGAGCAGCAGCACTAATAGCAGTTGACCAACTTGAAACCGCTTCTAATTAATAATCGTTCAAGACTGCCCCGTAACTAACATATTGCTCAGGGCTGCTTTCTCTGGCTCTTCATTGTTATATACGTAATAAGTTTTCACACTGACAGATGCCGGAATATAGATTCTTGATCAAATTCGTTTTTGAACAAACACGGTAATTATTTGGTTTTTATTTGTTGGAGCACGTGATTTTAAAAGCACATTGAATAAAAAGTTAATATTTTCACATTCCAGCAATCGTTGGAGTGTTTTGCTTTGGTGTCCAGCGTCTATAAACGCCGAAATCCGAAATTGGGATCTGCCTCTGTTTCTTACAAGCTCTGCATTCAATGAAAAGGAGGAGGGCACCGTGTTGCATGACCAGAGCGACGATTTGAGTGTGCCTCGACCGTGCACTCAAATTTCCGGTCCCTTGCAAGAGCTTGTTGCCAGGATCCTAGATTGAACCTTCACGCTTGAGAGATAGGCTACGTCTCATGGATATGCGTATCTGGTGTAGTGTGTAAATCTCTTCCACGACATTGCTTCCCTCTTCAGCCTCTCCCTGGATTCTACTGTTCTTGAAAGGCCACCTTGCCCTTTAGCGATTTCATCAATAAAAGATTTGATGAGGCGACAAACAGCAGGTCGGACTAACATCGAGACAACTACAACCCGAATATACAAACCGAAAGATTGAGCTTTGGCCACGGCTCCTTCTAGCCGACTGGTGTTTGCAGACATCTTTACATAGCTGACAGCAATTCCTTGCAAAGGCAACAACTTTGCAAGGTCAAGGAAGGGAATGGAGTGACCCAACGTAGGGAATGGAATTGCTATGATGTGGGGTTTTTTGAAAAACCATTCATTCTAATAAAATTCTATTGACAGCTAACACTAGTACAACCACATTTAAAAGTGGTTGATATAAGCTAATTTTATGATGTAGTTTTGCTAATTTTATTATTTGATGAAGAATAGATTTTTTTGTTTTTATTTAGAGTATGTTTTGTAATTATATTTTTTTATTGTAAAATAAACTCTAATACAAATAATATTAATTCTATTAAATCTTAACACAAATAACTTTAACTCAAATAAATTTTAATACAAATAAAGCTATTTCAAACCCTAAAGTTCTTATATTATTTTGATTATATTTCTATATAAAACTCTTATGTGAATTGTGTAAAGTTAACCTAAACCCTAATCCTAATACAAGTAAAACAGTGTAATATGTTGTTTTGATTATATCTCTTATGTGACTTGTGTAAACATTGTGCTCTATCAACAATGCTTGAGAGTATACTCATTTATCGTGCTCTATCAACAATGCCTGAGAGTGTATTCATTTTTAGGCATGTGATGCTTCCCTTTTTGTATGGCCTCCATAGTTCTAACTTTACTCACTTCTCTCCATTAAGCTTTCCCAAGATCCTCCTCAAGCAACTGCCAATTCCTCGACGAGGTAATATTCTAACCGAGCCTCCTATCCATGGAAATGCAGGGATTGATCTATGCAATTAAGATGTGAAAAGTCTGTCGCCGCATGCACAAGTGTTTGTTTAGGTAGAGCCAAGTAAGATGCTATGAAGTAATTAATTCAAGTGGTAAAGCAGGTAAAAATCTCAATTTTCTTCCGTAATTCATTATCTTATACCATTTTTGTCTCATCATGATAACACCTCTAATATGATCAATTGCATATACAAAGCCTCAATCAATCAAGGATAGTCACGTCACTTTAAAATCATGCTCTATCAGTCACGTTTAACAATTCAATCTCCTCCATGATATAAATGGTTCAGGATGATGTTCAGGAAAATCGATTAAGATGTTTGCAATCTTACAGCATCCAAGCAGTACCTTGATGTGCACTGCTCTGTGTAGAACTAAATATGCAGAGTCTGAGTCTATCTGAGTCATGGACACCTCGTTACTCAAAACCAAGTTTAGAACCTGGAGGGGCTGCCATTCTCTCAATTTTGAAGCTATATTTATTTTTATTCACCTCAAGTAAGGCTACCACTTATCGTTTTCTATTGTGTTTTAGGATGCTTGGCATCCTCCATTACCACATACTCTTAGAAAATGAAACGGTGGGCGAATTTGGAAGTTGCATTCAATAGTTGTATATGGAAGTTGTCGTCAGATATGGTTAAATGTCTGAAATGTAAATTTGTAAAAGATAAAAGGTTAATAGTGAAGTAAAATATTAAGTAATTTTTCTATAATAATTTCTTAACATGATTAAGTAAATGTGAATAAGTAGAAAGATTAAAATGCATTAAAAATTTCTAGAAAGTTATGAAGATTAAATCTCATTTATTAATTGATTTAGAAGGACTACTAAGAATATGTCAATATCTTCAATTGCTAGTCATAAGATTAAAATTTATTATGCCGAAAGGTGTATACCTATTGGAGATGGGCACAATCAATCACCTTTCAATTTAAAATTTTAATCTGATGGCTAACAATTGAAAATGCTGGAATATTCTTAGTCGTCCTCCCAAATCAATGAATGTGATTTACTCTTCATAACTTCCTTGTATTTTTGAATGCATCAGTTAACCTGTTTACTTTTTAACATTTACCTAATCATATTAAGAAATTACTGTACCACCATATGATTGCCATGTTTAACTGATTAACCTTTGGAATTACCACATTTAAGATTAACTTTTGGATTTCCTCAGCTCTATGTGCGTTTTAGTTGTCCATGCTTTTCAATTCACTAGAGTGTTGTCATAACTTTTGGCATTCACCAACTGCTGTGTTAGTAACTAGTTAAATCGAAAAGCCTATACCTATTGGAGATGGGCACAATTAATCACCTTTTAATTTAAAATTTTAATCTGCTGGCTAACAACTCTCTCTACCCTACCCCTGCATAGGACTACATCCTCATGACTCTCATATTCACGGCTCTCCAGTGAGAGAGTCAAGCCCATGCTCGCTTTGATATCAAATTAGACATATTGAGGATCATAGGAGAGAGAAACACAATTAAAGCTATCAAATTAAATATATTGAGGATCATAGGAGAGAGAAACACAATTATTTAATTTTCTATTGCATAAGAAAACATATGTATATATATAACATTAAGTAAAGCTTGATCCTTCAGGTTACCATCTGTGTGATAGGAGAATGTTAGTCCTCGATCATTTTTTGCAGAAAATGTCAGTGCATGATACATCAACAATCTATCCAACTTGGACCATTTTTCACAGGGAGAAAGTCATTCTAGTGAATTTGTGAGGAAAACTATCCTATATGGATAGTGCTTATCATGCCATTTCCAATGATATGTAGAACATCACATAACTCTTCACGGTTAAAGAGTTATGAGGTCTACTTTCACAACCCTATACTTCAACAATGATATACTGAATTGAATTATATAAATGGTGGTAAAGTGAGATCTGTTTTGTTTTAATTCAACCTATCCACTATCATAAATTTGCTTATTGTGATCTCTTATCCATCATTCAACTACTTCTTACTAACTTACTTACATAGATTATTTTATCTCGTTACATGTTCAATAAATCACATAGTTACATCATGTCACATGTATAATTTAATATTCTAATAATTAAATCCTTAATTGAATTATATAAATGGTGGTAAAGTGAGATCTGTTTTGTTTTAATTCAACCTATCCACTATCATAAATTTGCTTATTGTGATCTCTTATCCATCATTCAACTACTTCTTACTAACTTACTTACATAGATTATTTTATCTCGTTACATGTTCAATAAATCACATAGTTACATCATGTCACATGTATAATTTAATATTCTAATAATTAAATCCTTAATTGAATTATATAAATGGTGGTAAAGTGAGATCTGTTTTGTTTTAATTCAACCTATCCACTATCATAAATTTGCTTATTGTGATCTCTTATCCATCATTCAACTACTTCTTACTAACTTACTTACATAGATTATTTTATCTCGTTACATGTTCAATAAATCACATAGTTACATCATGTCACATGTATAATTTAATATTCTAATAATTAAATCCTTATAAACAAAATGATTGATTTCTTCTTTTCAATTGCATTTCACCTCATTCGTATAGTCACCCATGTAGATTCATTAAATGATTTAATATGTTTATAATTTCCAACATTTAAAAGTGTATGTTAGAGTTTACTTTGTGTGCGATTAAGAGTATAGGTGTGTGATCTATAGTATATTTATGTTCTAGTATACGTAGGTCAAAGTGATTGTCCTTGAAAATTTATTATAACTAATAGTGAAAACCTACCCATGAAGATTTTAAATTAATTAAAAATATTATATTTTTATATTTATATAATTTTTTGTTACCTCTTATTATGATCTTAAGTATTCTCAATGTATCATTTCATCATATTTTTTTTTTAAAAAATTAAAATGGGCTTTCTCATGTATCTTTTTATCATATTTCTTCTTTAAAAAAAATTGAGTTTAGTAAATTGGCGGATACATTAATTGTTTGTTACCTCACCCGATATCTTTCGGCGTTCTCAGCCGCGAGTTAGAGTTGTGCTAGTAAGTATTTTCATCATATCTCCCCTAAAAAAAGAGTTTAGTAAATGACGGATACACAATGTATATTATTTTGAAAATTAATTTTAGTTAATAGTAAAATAGAAAATTAAATATAATTATAATTTAATTTAAAATTATATATTTATATTAAACTAAAAATTAATTTTAATTAATGATATATTATTTAGAAAATTACAAACTTTTTTATTTTGAAAAAAAATAGAATGTTTATGTTTTATAAAGTGTCGTTACATTAAAACACAAAGTAAATATGTTTAAAGTAAAATAAAAAAAATATACATAAATATAAATATAAATTAGTAAATTATATATATGTGAAAATTAATTTTAATTAATAGTAAAATGGAAAATAAACAATATATATATATATATATATATATATATATATATTCTATTTAATTACGCCAAAAGGCTTATATTTATTGAAGATGGGCACAATTAATGATCTTTTAATCTTAAATTCTAATCTGAATGGTTATGCATTGAAGATGCTGGCATATTCTTTGTCGTCCTCCAAAATCAATGAGTCAAATTTATTGTTGATAACTTCTTTGCATTTATAAAAGCATCAGTTAACCTGTTTATTTTTTAACATTTACCTAATCATATTAAGAAATTACTGTAACATTATATGATTGCCACGTTTAAATAATTAACTTTTGGAATTCTTCAACTGTTCAGGTTGTTCATACATGAGCCTGGCATTTTTACTGAGTTTTATTTAACCTAGCATTTTTACTGAGTTTTTTTAATGGGCCATAAATCTTTCGGCGTTCGCCAGCGGCGAGTTAGCCGCTTTGCTAGTTGTTATTATTTACAAAATTACAAACGGTTCTGTCCAAAATTTGTTCATTCGAAATTCCAAAAAAATATAAAAATATAACATAACAATTCAATTTGGTAAAGATTTTCTTTTAATTTAATAAAAACAAAATCAACGTACTTTATTTCAAGAACATCATCTTCAACATTACGGGATCGAACTCACAGCCTTTAGCTTTAGAACATGCTTCTTTAATCTTAAAAGCTGAACTCTGATTTTCAACGGAATATTGACAAAACTTTCTACATATTTTTATCATGTCACGCCCTTACCGTGGACAGGTTAAGGAGATTGAATCTAACCTTCCGTTTGGCCCGCTTCCGCTCGACATTTCCTTGATAATCCTGTCCTCCAGATGAGCTGTAGCCATACGGACGTCAGGGAGAGTAGCTTCACCTTCCAGTATTTGACACACTTGCCGTATCCCCAGCCTCTTCTCCGGCTCCGAATTTGAGCACAACAAACCCAGTTTCAACACCTTCTCCATATCGCCCGCCTCGTATTCATTCCGGAGCTTTGGATCTGCCGCATCTAGCAGCCCGCCATGGGCGTACAGCTCCCACACCCATTCTACCAAAAACAGTCGTTCGGCTTTGAGGTCCACGGGTTTCCTCCCGGATGCCACCTCCAACAGGAGAACGCCGAAGCTGAATACGTCCGAATTTGGCGTAGCCTTTCCCGTCAGCGTCAGCTCCGGCGCTATGTATCCCAGCGTTCCCATAACACGAGTCGTCTCCGGGTTCTTGCTGTGATCATACAGCCGGGCGAGGCCGAAGTCTCCCAGCCGCCCGTTGAAGTCCGAATCCAGCAGCACGTTGCTCGATTTGATGTCTCTGTGGATAACCCTCTTCTCCCATTCCTCGTGAAGATACAACAGCCCACCCGCCACACCCTTCACAATCACGTATTGTCGATGCCATGGCAGCACCGTCGTAGGTTTCCCGAATATGAGCTTATCCAGGCTGCCGTTGGGCATGTGGTCGTAAACGATGAATAGCTGCTTTTGCCTCCGGCACCACCCCCGGAGCCGAACCAGGTTCCGGTGTTGCATGCGGCCCATGGTCGAGATCTCTGCCACGAACACCTTCATTCCCTCCGTGAATTCCTTCGTGATACATTTCACTGCGATTTCTTCCCCACTGCCAGGGAGAACGCCCTTGTAAACCTTGCCAAAGCCCCCTTGGCCCAAAACGTTTTCGTCCCTGAATCCATTCGTGGCGATGCGGAGTTCCTTGTAAGTTAATCTATGGGGCCAGAACTCCTCTTCCCATTCTTCGATCTTTTCTCTGTATTTCACTCTTTTAAGAAACACAGCTGCAAACGCCAGCGATAAGACAACCAGAACGGTCACTGTAACGCCGGCTATGAACGCCACGCTTGGACGCTTGGAAGACTTGTTAGCAAACGATGGTAGACGCGAGATGTCGAGTTGGGGTGCCGTGCCTTCAGTGCTGAAGCTCCACGCAAGAACGTAATGGTCTTCGACTAAAAACTGACACGTAGCCGCTGAAAATCCGACGAACATCTTCTCTTGCAGGACGCTGTGTAGATCGATTTTGAGAGATATCAGGGGCCTCTGCGGTCTCTGCAACCCTGCTGGCATAACGCTAACGTTGAGGCGGCTTTGAGAATGATCGTAATCTATCCAGGCCTGTATGTTCTGTCCGCTCTTGAGGTTCAATCCCTGGAAATCATCCCCAGTCCAATAGCCAGCAGGTTTGACGTGCACTGACTCGAGGTTGTTGATGTCTACGGCCACATGGTTGCCATCGGGGTCATTGAATTCCACACTCTGGATCGGATCGAACTCGACTGCGAACAAGTGATTGTATGGTTGCCCGTTGCTGGTATTGTTAAGCAAACCCAGATACTGAGATGCCAGACTGCCCATAAGAGTTGTGTAGGGCGTGACAATGAAGGCCATTTCTTGCCCGCCCGGTTCAGAGTGGGGTGGGACAATGCTGAAAACGAAGGTAGTGCTGAAGGAGGAAAGGGTCTCGTTCCTTTTCATCCGCACAGGAATCGAATAGAGCGCCTGGCCTAGCATAATACGCGTCTGAGTTGTGAGGGCGAGCACCGATTGGGAGCGGATGAGTGACGCATCCTTCTCCAAGATTAGGTTGGTCTCATTGAATCCATTGAAGACAAAAACTGGTATGACCATGCAGATGAAGGCTATAAAAGTGAGGCCGCCGACACAGGGTGTTAGAAAAACAGGATACCCACAATTTCTTCTCCAGGAATCCATCTATATTTTTAGAGATGTTCACTACATATATCATGAACAGGCCATTACATATATATATATATATATATGGTGAACAGACCATCAACGCATAACGATTATCATGTTATCAACAACGCTGGGAGAAAGCCCACCACAAACTTTGAAAAAATTAATATCGAATCTAACTAACATTCAACAACGATATCCAAGACCGCATGACTGGTTATTCGGCGACGATATTTATCTAACTATATAGTAACTAACATTCAATAACTATATTTAAATGGTTATTCAACAATGATATTTACGTGGAAAGGCTTATATTTATTGGAGATGGACACAATTAATCACCTTTTAATTTAAAATTCTAATCTGATGGTTAACAATTAAAGATGCTGGCATATTCTTAATCATCCTCCCAAATGAGTATCTTGAAAATGTGGATTAACTTGACGTGAGAAATGAGTATATTGAAAGAGTGGATTGACTTGACCTGAAAAATAAATATCTTGAAAGAAATCGGGCGAAATTTTCTTAAATAAAGAGAAAATCGGAGTATTCCTTTAACCTCGATCTGTCTGTATTGATTTGACTTCGCCGAAAAAATGGGGCAATTACACAGAAGGAAATTGCAAGGCAATTACAGAGGAGTGTATTGATTTGAATTGAAAGTAATCGGGTGAAATTTTTCTTCAATGAAGAGAAAATTGGAGGATTTTCCTCCAAATCGTGAACTGTCCATATTGACATGACTTTAATGGCGAAAAAATCAGGGGAATTTCAGTAAAGTTGTCGAACAATTTTCCCAAGCTTTCCTTTCATCTCTGTGCCTCACCACTCAATCGTCGAAAAGTCGCTCGCTTCAAACTTTGAGTTGGAAAGAGAGAAAAACTACCATATAAAACACTCCGGGGAAAAACTACCATAGGCAATTACACAGAAGGAAATCGCAAGGCAATTAATTACACAGAAGGAAATTGCAAGGCAATTACAGAGAAAGGAGTGTATTGACTTGACTTGAAAGTAATGAGGGGAAATTTTATTTAATGAGGAGAAAATTGGAGGATTTTTTAAAGTGTCCTCGCGTGAGCTCAATTTTTCCACGCTTTCCTTTCATCCCCGCTCCCTCGTCAGTCGTGAGGACTTAACTTGACTTGACGTCAATCGTCT
>JASDQU011246902.1:7275-18546 GCA_032191745.1 Picea mariana | reverse complement strand
CCTGGTGTATAGCCTCTTGTTGTTGCTCAACTTAGCCAACTCGCCCTCTTGCTAAGTCGACCTCTTCCTAAGCCAAATCGCTCTCCATTATGTCATAATCAGGATCTAACTCTATTGGGTGAGACTCCTCTACCCATTATGAGGTTGGATCAATATTATTCAACACAATGGGATCTATATTAGTTCTTTTGTAAAACAAATAGTTACGCCTTAATCGAAGGTTATAATGCACGAAGACGAGATTATTTAATCGTTTTTGTTCCAAACAATTTCTCCTCTCATTGTGAATTCATTCAAAGACAGACCAATTGTGCTCACACCCAAAAGCACTATAAGTTTGACTTAGGAGTCGAATTGCAAACTTTTGCAATGGAAGACATTGACTACCAAATGAATCCCACCAATATGTTGTAAAGACAAAGTTAGTTCAACAAATTAGGTTGTGACTTTAGCTAAAAAGTCAAGTATTAAAGTTTAAACAATTGAACTTAAAAAAACTTTGAAATTGCTTACCTGGTTGGACCACATCTCTTGCAATCTTTGCTAGGTTTTTGCAAAGGTACCCATGGCTCTAGTGAAAGAGCTGATCTATCGATGTATTTTCAGTTGCCGACTCTCATTAGGGACCATGCACTCTAAGCACTTGTGCAATCCATCAATGATGTACACAATTTGATCTTCTCCTAACTGAGCTCTGTAATGACACCTTGGGTTTAGGAAATACTCAGTTGCATGCATGTATAGGGCAGTGAAGTTGAATGTTCCATTTGTTATCAAGAATCTCCCAGACAGGTGCATACCTATCTGCTCTATCCTTGTATGTTGTCTTTATCTGCTCCTTTCCCTGATCCATAACCTCATAAATGTACTATTTTTCACAACCTCTCTACTATTTTCCAAAAAGCTTTTTCAAAAACTTTCTTTTTGGTGGCTTTTCCATCTTTTTTGTGAATCCACTAAGATCCATTCCATTCATCACTTGAAAATATTCTTTCAAGTTTTATGCTTGGGAAAGGATAAATTGCAATGTGAGGAAGTGGATTGCAAATCTCATGATGACAAGCCTAACAAGGTCCTTGCCCTCGATTTTTTTCGTCATTAGGTTCAATGCCCATGAGTGGTTGTAGATATATTTTGTAATGCTCTTGGCTTGCTCTATAATGTTCTTGATCCAATCTTGTTTGCTTATGTACTCAAGCATGAAGTCTATGGAATGTGCAACACATGGGGTCCAAACTATGGTTTTGTATTTAATCTTTAACATCTTACTAGCAAGAACATAGTTAGAGGCATTACCTGTGATGATCTAAACAACATTTGCCTCCCCCATTGACATAATAATCTCATCCAAAAGCTGAAATAATAGGTTTGCATCTTTCATTGTATCAGATGCATCAACTGATTTCAAAAACATGGTTCCATGAGGGCAAGAGACAAAGAAATTTATGATTGTACGGTTCTTTCCATCAGTCCATCCATCTGACATGATAATACAACCCATTTTGACCCATGACACTTTAAAATCCTTCAAGTATCCATCTATCGACAAAACTTCTGCTTACAAAAGAGACCCGCTCAAGTCGTGCATACTAGGGCCTTTGAAGCCCTTTTCGGTAGAAATAATGGAATCCCACATAGATTGGTAATAAGGTGAGTGGGCAACATTAAAGCAAATATATGTATCATACCACTATCTAGCTATGTATTCAAAAGCAACATTTTTGTATTGCTTCTTCCAATGGTTGACTAAGGTTGACTTGGTTGAGAGGCATTGGCAGAGATGGGGGAAGGTGTAAAATAACTTTGAATGTTCTTTTTCTTTCTAGACCAACTTTCATTTGGGGGAGGAACATAACAAAAGGGGTCTCTAACATTATTAGAAGGGATAGAGAAAGAGCCTTCAAAATCAACACTAGGATTTGTTAGGGATCCATAATCCCTCATTGTGGCAAGTTGCCTCTTCCTCCCTATTTCAACATTTATCTCATTTTTCCTAGCCTTGTCTTCTTGAAATTTCTCAAACCGATCTTGCAATTCCATTCTAATATGTCCATTCTCCTTTGATGGTGACTTGCATGGGGAAACTTGGCCTCTTATACTAGCCAAGTATTGTTTCAACCTATGAATTGCACCCCCCCCTGCCTTATGTGTTTCTTGCAATATTTGCAATACATTTCTTCATCAACAAAATTAGCATGGATCCATGAGGGGTCTAGGGACCATGGTAAAATTAAATGGAAAGAAATATGCAAATTCAAATACGCAACATTGTAAACCCTATCTTAATATGCAAAGTTCAAACTTAAAACTTAGAAGAATGGTAGTACAAAGCTTAAAAGATAGATTTCATATCTGCAATTTCATGAGAGAAAAAGACAAGGGCATATTTAAATGTTAACATACCTTGGAATGAGATCAATGGGCACTAAGCACAAGAATCCGGTCCACAACTCCTTTAAGCTTAAAGATGGGTTGTAGCCTCCTCACTTAGATACCAAATCCACCACAAATAGCCCAAGAGGATTGTTGAACAAGCTCCAAGCTCACTCTAAATCACAACTCTTCAATGCTACTCCAATATTCCAAATGCTCACAAAAGCTCAATGAGAGGTCTGGGGCAAATAAAGGTGGGAAGGGGTCTCTTTATTGTTTGTTTTTAGGGTTTAGGGTGTTAGAAACTAGGGTTTAGGTATAAATTTTTATTTCTCTTCAAAACTACACCGCAGTGGGGTTGAGGACCAACTCGACCTAGTAGGTATGGACTCGACCAAGTTGGACTAGTTCGATACCAAAATGGTTCTTGAATCGAGTAGAAGATCGAGTTGACTCGGTTTGTGGTCAACTTGGCCAAGTTTGAGTCTGATTCGGTCGAGTTTAAAAACATTGGTGCATGTAACCAAAATAGCATTGAGTGCAATCCATATCTCAACAAAGAGGCTCTAAATGGCCTCTAGAGTCCAAAAATGAACATAGTACTAATCAATAACTATAGTCTAGACTCTAGACTCTACAATCTAATCATATGAGAGAATCATTTGAATTCTCATCATCTACATCCTCAATATGACTAGACTCAAAATTGGGATTTCAACTTGATTCCCGTAGCACATAAGGTCCCCATCCAACAACACTATTCAGATCCTCTGGTTGTGGAAGTGGGTCTAAGTCCATCTAAGATAGGTCTTCATTGTCAAATGTTGTTGTTTGAGTCTCCACAACCCACTATGACAAGGGACCTCTTTAAATAGCATTAGAGGGGGCCCAGGGTTAGGTTTAATGTTTCACCTTTTTTTAATTTATTGATTTTTTAAAATTGAGTTTAAGTGGTCCCCATCGCCAGTTGTATGGTTCCGTATAGAACTAGCCGATTTTTTCGTATTCATAGCCAATTTTGCTACAAAACTAGCCATTACCTGTTTGAAGCCTTCAATTGGATTAGTATGGCCTTAGAATCGGTTGGATCAGTCGGTTTTGTCAGAACGAGTTTGGTTTTGATAACATTGGTCAAAATTGTCCCAATGATGTTTGTCGAGAACACCACTACCACAAACACCATCTCTGCAAGGAACAAGAGTAATACCAATCACCATATTTGCAACAAGCGATAGTTTAGATGACCAAATCACTCATGCCAAAAATTGCTCAATTCATCCCTATGAGCAATAAAAAATGATGGAAAAGATGATGAGATGAAGTTGTCAAATATGTACAACCTGGAAATATTATCAATGATTCTAGTTGCTAGGACATGTTTGGAATATTTTAAATCCTCGATTACAACTTGGTGAGGTGAAAACTCTATTGTTTTACCTTCACCTGGATGAGTGATTTGATATATTAATGTAAGATTGCAGGAGAAACTTGAAACACATAATACATCATTAAAATGACCATCATCTAGCTAAATTGTTCTAGACCCTACAACACTAAGAGATCTATCACCACCAACAAATATTTGTTTGGTGTTACTTTCATTAAGAGTAGAAAAATTGGCTTTATCCTTAGTCATGTGATAAGATGCTCTAAAATCAACAATCCACTCATTAGAAGAAGTAAATGTTGCATTGAAGGAAAAATAGATGCAGAAAGCGCATGTTCATGTGAAGAAGAGTTAGAAGAAGAAAAATCAAGATTGATGTTGTGCTTCTTCATTTTTGCCTCTAAGACCTCCATCTTCTTAAAACATTTAAAATCTAGATGACAATGTCACCCACAAAAATTGCAATGTCTCTTAGTCTTCTTACTTTTTGATTTTGTTTCTTTGTCACCATTGGGAAGAGATCGTTGAGAGGATTTGGGATGCTTGTTTTGCTTGTTGCGAGGATGTTACTCCTTCAGTTGCTTGAATTTATTCTTCTGTTGGGCGACTAAGACTTTGTTAGATGTACCTGCAGTGCCAATCACTCTAAGATGCAAGAGCTTATTTTGCTCTCTAATCAAAGAATCATAAAAATCTTCAATAGAGGGTGGTTTCTAGAGCTTCTCTAGTGGAGTGAAAAGTAAATACAAAAACAAGATATACACTAACAAGTTTAGCAAGATTAGCATTTATCAATTGGTTGTATTTCTTTTTTATTTACATTCTTCAAGTACAAGTATGAGTGTTTTGAACTTAGATAGATAATCTTCAATGCAAGAAAAATCGTTGGGATTTAAATAAATCAATTGGTTTTCAAGCTGGTGGGCTCAAATCTCATTGTATTTAGCGAATACAATTTCCCACTTTGTCCAAGCATCATATGAATTGTCAACTCCTTGAAGGTGAAATCGTAAATCACTAGATATGGACATTCTGATTAATCCACGTGCTTAGTCATTTTTATTATCCCATCTGGCTTTCTTTGAGGCATTAGTGGGGGTAGTTTCTTTTCCCAAGGTAATCTAATCAAGTCCCTTACTTCGTAGTACATCCTCCATATGGGATTTCCATGAGAAGTGATTTGAATTGGTAAGCAAAAGATCACTTGGACTAGCCATATTAAAATATGTAGATAAGATGGCTTTAGAAGCATAAAATCACTGTTTGGATGGAAAGCTCTCGAAAAATAAACAGTTTAAATAAAAGGGTATTGAAAACAATCTCTAGATGTGAAAGTTATGCCATTTTTAAGAAATTCATAAAAGGTAACCAAGTTGCCATGTGGCAGGTAGAGGTTGGTCCACGTGGTGATGGGTGCACAATAAGGTTGCCGAGTAAAAGGAGTTTCCTTGTTTTCTTTAACTTTGTCTATAAGCTCATTTTTACAAATAAGTTACTTTTACATGAAGTCACCCACTTTTATAAAATAAGAATCACTTTTACTTGAACTCAAGACCTTCTTGTTTATAAAGTAACTTTCAACCAAGTGAGCTAATGCAAAATATATAACAAATGTTATGAAGGAGGAGAGTTTCTTTTAATACTCTTTGCTTTGAAGTGTGTGCCTACCCCAAAAACCAAATCCGAAACTTAACAAGATCGGGGCTAGATCTCTGTTAGCATACCCAGAAATTGCAAGTTTTCTCTCTATTTTTTATTTGTCGAGATCACATAAAGCACAAAGCAAAGAGCATACACAGGAAAGAAAACACTTTCTGCTTTGTTTTATGGTTTGTTGAGATCACACAAGGCATACAACAAGGAGCATATACAGACTAGAAAGAGTAACAAACTAGGAATATAAATAAAAAGATCAAAATATTAACACAATATATTAAAAAAATTGAAAACCGTAGTGAAACTTTACACCTTTGGATTTGACAAAAATGGTCGTATCTTGGCAAAACAAAAACCATTTCGTGTGAAACGAAAAGTGTTTCCAATTGAAAGCAACACTTCAGATGCAATGGAACAACTCTCTCAACCTAGAAATGCACATAAATAGAAGAATCTATAAATCCTTTGATGCATGCAACAACACAGGTTTATGATCTTGATCAACAACGAGAGTGGGTTTTCATATATTCTCTGATATCATGTTAGACAAATAGGGTATTTCCACACAAGTCGAACACCTTAAGCAACAACTCACAAATAGATCAGATATCATTACATTAGTGTATTACGTGGTTAAAACCCTCAAAGAGGGGAACAATCCATGACCCTAGCCAATGATGCCACTTGAGGCAATATATTAATGCAAAAGGAAAAAAATTACATATGAATTTTTGACAATCGATCATTAGCAAATGACTCTCCATGCTCTTTAAATAGGGATCATGGACCAATCGAGTGTTAAGTCACAGATCAATATAGTTGTTAGTATTGAGGAGAATATGAACCGTTGGATCACTTTATGTCTAGAACATATTGTGACTGTCGAATTACATAACTACAAATATATACTAATGCATACTAAGAAAACACACTTTACCTAAAGGCACATTAAATCAAATTGATCTTAACTAACTCCTAAGTGTCTAAATATCCTAACTGTTGAAATATTGTAACTGCAAAGAGTATTCTATTTATTATCGAGTTATTATTCATTAGATCAATCCCCTTTTGTGGATTGATCATGTCGGGATTTGTAATTGACCAAATCCCCATTTGTGGATTGGTCAAACCCTAAATATATAGTGCAAATTGAGAAGTCGGCCCCAGGCTAATTAAAGTGGTTTTAACCACTAAGAAGACAAGTCGGGCCTGCCCAATGAAGAGACTGTTGATATTATGGTAGCTGTGGGAGGTATTTACCTCCACGTGTAAACCTGACAAGGATAGAATACTCTGGGAAGCAAGAAGAAACCCTAATGAGTTGGCTAATAACCCTAGAAGACTTGTCAGCGCAAGAAGTTAATTTATATTAGGTTATTAGCCTACAAGAGAAGAAGTCGGCCATAAATAATAATATATACTGAACAGACAGATACCTAGAATGAGAAGTCGGCCTAGGCAGTTAGCCAGAATTAGTATAAATACAGGAGGCCAGTGTTCATTCTAGCAGGCAGTCTCAGAATTGCAATGCCCAGTCTTGTGCACAGGTTTGAGGAGAGTTGCCATTGCAGCTAGCAGATCACGTTTGGCTTGGACTATTTCTTGGCTAGGGTTTGGCCTATCTGATCAACTCTTGTTGGTGCGCTATCCTTGGAGAAAGGTGCACTACCCTTTGTTTGGCTATCCAGCCTAGGGTTTGCTTCCGAAATGATTCTCTGTCAAGATTAAGGTGCTCGGAAGGTGGCTTCGGCCTATGGTTGGGTGACAAGGGTATTGTCAATGGTAAAACAAGCACACATCTTTCATATTCTAACAGAGACAACTTTCCAGCGCCTGCTAGTTTGTATAAAATTATAAATAAAGGAAGCCAACACCTCATTATCTCACTCACTCATTCGATCATCTAGTGTGCAAGTTTGGTAGCTGTAGTTGGGAGAAGAAGGAAGAGAGAGGCACATTGCTCAGTGTTGGATATTCTTTAGTATTTTGGTTTATTGTCTTGGCATTGTATTGGCTATCTATATTAAGGAAGTTTTTGCTGGGTTTTCTTACCCATGAGGGTTTCCCAGGATAAATGTTGTGTATCTTGTGATTGTGTTTCTCTCAACGATCCTATCTATGCTATGGTTATCTAGTAAATTGAAAAGAAACTTAATAATAGCTTAAACCTTAACATGGTATCAGAGCTAAGCTAAAGAGAGCATCTTTCACTAGATAAGCAAAAACGTTACTGTTGCCGTACAGGAAATTAAGGTTTTCTATTGAAGAGGAATTTCAGCCCTAAACTCATCAAGGAAGTGTGCCCTAGCCTAGCGAACTCTTTGGCAACCTCAACGCACTTTTTTCGTGGATAGAACTCCTAAAAAGTGAAACCTTAGTTTTCACTGGTACCAGAAAACCAGAACCAATACTAGAAGTACCAGTCTAGAATACTGTTGGTCCAGTTTGAAGGGGAAAAATTTAGATTTTTTAAAATCTAATTGCACCAGGCTATTCGCCTCAGCCAAGCGCACCTCCTGGTAAGGTAAAAATTAAATTATGAACATTTTCAATTTTTGGTCATTTTCCTAGCTCCGGGTAAAGATGTCTGCAAGCACTAAGCTTGTTGACAAGCTAGAAGGTGTGGAAAACTTCCGTGCTTGGAAGTATAGGATTGCACTCATTCTTGAAGAGAATGACCTAGCAAGATTCATTAAAGAAGATGTACCAGAACCTACCGATGCTGTAGCTAAAGCAAAACACCAAAATGACACAATTAGGGCCAAAAGAATCATTGCAGATTCTATTAAAGATCACTTGATTCCTCAAGTGGCTTCAAAGAAGACTCCCAAAGAAATGTTTGATGCCCTAACCAGAATGTATGAAGGAAATAACATCAACCGAAAGATGAATCTATGAACTCAACTCAAAAGTACAAGGATGCAGAAAGGAGAAACAGTTCAAGAATATTTCTCTAGAATATCACAATTCATGGAACAACTAGAAGCAATTGGTGATACTCTAGATGAAGACGAACTCATAATGACAACCCTTAATGGTCTCACAAGACCTTGGGATGCATTCATCCAAACTGTTTGTGCTAGAAAAGAGAAACTACACTTTGACTGTCTTTGGGAAGAATGCGTTCAAGAAGAAGCAAGAGTAGCTAACCGAGAAGCAATACTATCAAGAGATGAAGATCAAGCCCTAGCTTCTCATACTAAAGGAGGAAGGAAGAGGTCTTACTTCCAGAAAGAAATTCATCAACATAAGGAGTCTCACCCCCCAAACAAATTCATACATAAAGAATCTCACCCTCCAAGGAGATTCCAGAAGTATCAGAAAGGTCAAAGAAGAGAAAAAGATTTCTCATCCTACCAATGTTACCGTTGTGACAAGATGGGACATATTGTTAAGAATTGTCCAGCTAGAAGAGAAGAATACAAGAGGAGAAACAAGAGGCACCATGCCCATACAGTTGAAGATGAAGAGCCACTCGCAAAGATGATAAAAGAACAAATTGAAGACTATGTCTTAATCTCTGCCCTCTCAGGATTAGTGTCACTTGGTGAGGACACTTGGCTCATAGATAGTGGTGCTTCCAAGCACATGACATGTCAAAGAGACATTATCTCTTGCCTTACAGAGAATAACTTTCCCTAGAAAGTTACACTTGGAGACGATTACCAGTTCCCTATCAAAGGAGTAGGAGAATCAAATTACAAACTTGATTCAGGGACCCTAATGAAGATGAAGGATGTACTATATGTACCAGGTTTAACAAAGAACTTACTTTCTATCTCAACTTTAGATAAGAAAGGCTTCAGAGTTTCTTTCATAGATGGAGAAGTTCTTATGTGGCCAAAAGGAAAAACGATGGAAGAAGCAATTGTTATTGGAAAAGAAGAAGGTGGCTTGTATAAGCTAAAAGGTCACTCATTCCATTGAGAATCCATGTGAAGTTTGGCATAGAAGATTAGCTCACATTAACTACAAGGCATTACCATATGTAAGCAAGGCAGTCACAGGTCTACCAAAATTCAAGGTTGACCATGAAGGCGTGTGCAACGAATGTGCACAAGGAAAGAACATCAAGAACCCTTTCCCGAAGAGAGACAACAAAGCAGAAGGAGTCCTAGAGCTCATTCACTCAGATGTATGTGGCCCAGTGCCATCAACCTCCATTAGTGGGTATGTATACTATGTGTCTTTTACTGATGACTATTCTCGCAAAACCTGGGTTTACTTTTTGAAATCAAAAGATGAAATGTTCAGTAAATTCGAGGAATTCAAATCCTTGATAGAGAATCTCTCTAAAAGAAAGATCAAGATACTTATGTTAGATAATGGAGGAGAATACACTTCAAAAGAGTTTATAATCTTTTGTAAAGATGTTGGGATCAAGAGGGCGCTCACCACTCCCTACAATCCTCAACAAAATGGTGTAGCAAAAAGAACATAACTATAATGGAAGTAGTGAAGACTATGATCCATGATCAAGATCTTCCAATGCACTTATGGGCAGAAGCAACTAGAACAACAATGTATGTACAAAACAGATAGTGCACTTGGGTTCAAGACCCTTGAAGAGATGTTCGTCCGAAAAGAAGCCAAAAGTAAGCCATCTCAAAATATTTGGTTGTCCCATATTTGTACACATTCCAAAAGAGAAGAGAACCAAGTTGGACCCTTCAAGAAAGAAGGGAATATTTGTTGGATACTGTGAGGTCTCCAAGGCCTTCAAAATATACATACCAAGTTACCATCATATTGAGATCAACATAGATGTAACCTTTGATGAAGATGCAACACTCAAGAAATCAAGAAGATGCCAGCTTGAAGAAGTATATGAAGAAGAACCTATGGCTCCTAGAGTTGTAGAACCAGTGAGGGAAGTCATAACTTCCCCTGATGAGGAGATTCTAGAAGATCATGACATAATAGAATCTCAAGAACCTCCCCAGATAACAATCTCCCATAAGAGAAAGACAGCCTGGGCAAGAGAACTTATTCAAGATGAAGAGAAGTATGGTGCCCTCGTAGGAACCATGAGACAAGTCAAGAAACCCAAGCCATTCTCCAGTTATATGGCCTTGATGTGTGATCTCTTAGAGAGGAGCCTACTTGCTTTGAAGAAGCCATTCAAAAGAAAGAATGGGAAGATGCCATGACAGAAGAACACCATTCCATTATAAAGAATGATGTATGGGAAATAGTTCCCAGACCAAAGAGCAAGGATGTGGTATCTTCCAAATGGCTATACAAGATAAAACATGCTGTTGATGGAAGTATTGAGAAATATAAAGCAAGGTTTGTTGCTTGTGGCCTTTCTCAAAAGGAAGGCATTGACTATGAAGAGACATTTGCTCATGTAGCTAGATACACTTCAATCAGAACCATCATAGCCCTTGTAGCTAAGATGAAGTGGAAGTTACACCAAATGGACGTGAAAACAACTTTCTTAAATGGTGTCATTGAAGAAGAAGTTTATATAGAACAACCTCAAGGATTTGAAGTAGAAAACAAAAAGACTCATGTATGCAAATTGAAGAAGGCTCTGTACGGATTGAAACAAGCTCCTAGAGCTTGGTATGTAAGAATTGACAGTTTTCTGACGAGCTTGGGCTTTACCAAGAGTAAAGCAGATTCTAACCTTTACTTCAAGGTTATGAATGGTGAGCATGTTATATTGCTATTGCATGTGGACGACTTATTTCTAACTGGAGAAGAAAAGCTCATCACTGATTGTAAGAAGAAGCTTGCTGCAGAATTTGAGATGAAAGACCTTGGCCTAATGCACTATTTCTTAGGCCTTGAGGTCTGGCCAATGTTAATAGAACCGAACCGGTCATCGAACCGGTCGACCCCAAAAACCA
>JASDQU011246900.1:0-25774 GCA_032191745.1 Picea mariana | reverse complement strand
GACAGGAAAAACAAACAGCTCCGGAATCGAGCTATAGGGCTTGTAAAGGTCCAGTGGACCTGGTACGGTCCTGAGGACGCAACATGGGAGCATGAAGAAGTAATGCGGGCAGAGTACTCGCATCTTTTTGAAAATTTTGAAGGACACACAGAGGGAGTGTAAGTTGCACTGAGGACAGTGCAAAAATAAGGGGAGGGGGATTGTAGTGTTCCCAAGGCTGAGCCCCATTACAGATCATGATATATGCAAAGAATTGTAAATGTGTCCTATAGGCTGGTGAGCCAAGTTTTGCATAAGTTGTAGGCTTATGTGTTTTGATAAGCCAGGGAGCCTAAGTGTTGAAGGCCAGGAGCCTGTTGATGTACTTCTATGTATGCAGATAAATTAATAAAATATAAACACCGCCAGTGCAGACCGACCACCATGAATGAGTGATGGGGGACTGAGCGTCCACAGAGTGGGCAAGGGATTAAGGGCTGGAAGGTGGTAAAAGGGCTGAGTGATGAGCCTAGGGGCTAAGCTTAGGGGCTTAAGCCTGGGAAATAATATTTTAATATTATTTTAAAAGAGAGACATGTGCATTTCCGTTTATCCTAAGTTCCTGGCAAAGGAGGGAACGTGCAAGGGGGATGCACGCTGTGGTACGCATGCAGTTCTCAAGGTGACAAGTGTCAACCCTGGTGCATGCAAATAAAAGAGTCGAGCTGAACTGTGGGGGGGGATCTTCCTACATTCGGAATCGAACCCCTGAGAGAGGAAACCGGTACGACCTCTGCAGGTTTATCCAGTTTCGCCCTCCAAAACCAGAAAAGGCCTGTGTCGTTCTGAGATAGCGGAATTCGACACTGTGAGATCGTGCACCATTGTTGAGCCTGTGCGAGAAGCCCGTGTCTGTTTCCTAGTTGGATGTTGTGGCCACGCAGAGCTGGACTGCGCGTGGCTTACTCGTAAGTGTGAGTTCGTGTTACCCTGTGTGTAATCTCTCTCCAGGTGAGGGAGATGATTGTGTTTTGAAGAGGCAGGTTGTCAGGCCTGCGAGCAACTCTTTCCAGGTGAAAGAGTTTGCTGGGAAGTGGTGTCTTCCAGAGAGTGCCCAGCACCAGCTACGAACTCTGAGACTTCCTAATCCGGCCTGTTGCCGAGGCCCAGAAGGGGAGGTTAGCACCGATGGACTGTGCGTGTGAAGGTGTATACTCCCGGGCGGAACAGGCATGTGGGGAATGATGGTCTGGTAGTAGTGGGCGTAAGATAGCATCTCTGGGAAGAATCCTTCCAAATATTTATGTGATGTCTTTCCTGTAGCCTCAGTATAGCCTAGGATCCCCTGCCTTGGGGTGGAGCTCGGTCCCAGCTCGGGGTTGACCCACTGTTGAGCTGATGAACAGTGTGGTCTAAGGCTGGGAGGTTCGTGGAAGGCCTGCACTTGGTTGGTGATTCTACAACTGTTAACAGATAAGTATTTGAATTATGTTTTTGTCACATTTGGCATGACTGTGCTGTTTATATACCATGTTTTCCGCTGTGTAAATGAGTTTCTGTTGAATGCTATGGCTTGTATAATTGTAGCAGTAACTTATATATTTTACTCTGAGAGTTAAGTGTGTTTAATTGTGTTAAATGCATTGCTTATAAGTTCTGTACGAATCATGTAATCATTCATGTATAGAATGGTAACAGAGAGGTTTGAAGAACCTGGGTAGTGTAAAAAAAGTGCACTACAACTTGTCCAGAAACATGCAGAAAATATATTGCCATGTAATGGGATATCCATTACAAATTTTAATATATTGCCCAAAACAGTATATGACCATGGTGATTGTGATTGGATTATATCGCTCAACGAAACAAGTATTGTGAAAAAAATTCTCGTGATTTGTTCATAATATCATTTTGTCTCGGACACAACAATCAGCCAACTTGCACAGAGCAACGACACTTACCCGATCGGAACCATTGGTGCAGTTGTCACACTCGCAAGAAAACATGGCTTGCAACACATTCTCCATATAAAAGACTGAGAGTCAGACAACGACAAGGCAATGGTACCATTCTCCATATCCATTTTTGTCCTTTACTTTCACATGTCCATGTATCTCGATTATGTTACACAACTATTGCATTGTTTCATGTTGCAGCTGCAATTGTTTGACACCTATTCGAATTCATTTTCCTCAATGGAACAACAATTGCATAAAGGGAAATTTCCACTTATGCTCTTCAAAAATATAACAAAGAAAAGAGATGTTAAAGAAATGATCTTTCGCACAACCCAAGCAACATTTGTAACAGAATTGTGAACATACATAGTACATGATCTCAAGAAACTAACTAGCTCTACCACTGTTGTGCGTATACATCTACAATTTCATCCTCACTTTGCTCATACAAATTGCCTTCACTAATTTTCTACAGTTTTTCTTTTTTTGTTGTGTAGTTGTATATTATATTGTTCAATATATTAACTGTTATGCTCACGTGCCCAGGTTGAGGGTGTTTTGGTTGCAACTAATGCGTACTCGACCCCCTTCGAGCTTGTATGTGCCAAATGCAACTCTCCTGCTTCTGCCTCTGCTTTCATAAATGATGATATAATTGATTGTCTACGATGTAGTAAAAAATGTTTGTACATATATAGACATTGCCTCAATGTTGCCATCTGAACCATGGGCAACACAATCGTGCATTGTACAATTAGACAACCTCTGTTACAAGATGTGCTTCCTGGGTTAGCAGAATTTCCATATGAAGTATACCTATAGAAAAAGGCAAACAGTGTCTACATGTTGTGCAACTTTCGGATACATAGCAAATTTACCTTAAATGAGGACATTGCAATACTGCATATCGACTGAAAAAATAAAATAAATAAATAAATTCATATTAAGCTTTGGCAGGAAACGAAAAAATCTCATGTATGTCTGTAATTTTTCTTCAATACCCAAATGAATGTTTGTCGGACTCGAGTTCTTCGGAGTTTACATCTATGGCTATAAAATTTTCTTTCCAGAGATTTTGTCTATTTTTGTGCACTTGAAAAAACAAGGAGAATCTAACTACAAATCAAATCATTGTTGTTATTTTGATGTTTTTTTGCATCTCCTAGTAAGAATTTTGCATATTTGTTGGGGTGTCCAAATGAAAAAAAAAATGGTGGCTAGCTATAGATTTGTTGGAGGAGTCTATACCTTTTTTGGTGCACAAATTGGAAAAATGTTTTCCAACTATATAGCCATGGCAGGATTTCTGCATTTTTTGGGTACCCAAATAAAAAAGAAGATGATCTCCAACTATACATTTATGGTATGATATCTGCATTTTCTCGATGCCCTAATTGAAAAAAAAAAGGCTCAACATGGATTGAAGCATGATCTTGAGATCTTCAAAACTCCCTATAGAGATTGGGGAGTTCGGGCATTGGAATTCATACAGGTAGGTGCATTTATTGTTGATGTACAAGTGCATAAGATTGTTCAGTCTAGAAATGGGAAGCATGAGGACAAACCCCATACAAAGTATCCAACTGTGAATAACTCAGGCCCATCCTTTGAACCGTAGAAATGGCTTGCTCCTCTGGGCGGAACCATCAAACATTTCCAATAATATTGGAAATTTGGCATTGTTAAAACTGGTAGTGATAGAACATGGCACTATCAGAAGCAAATGTCCATAGTGATCTTGCTTCATGGTAAAATAGTAATTGACAAGTTTCTTGTTCCCAATTTGGGAGTTTGGTTATAGCTGGGATACAATGGTGAAGCTTCATTGGTTTTGTGTTGTCTTGTGTTTGGAAAACTTTTGTTCATATCTCATGGCCCTGATTATTTTCTCATGAGAACATATAGTAGATGTAAGAGAAAACCAATGCCACGTGTGTTTTTTTATATATGTCAAATTGTTTGATGCATAGGTTGATGCATACTTCTCTATGGACCCTTGTGGGATCTCACTTGGCACCTTCTATGTTCATGCGTTGCCTTGTGCCTCGACTTTTAATACATTTGGTCTTTACTTGGCTCTTGGTTGTATGCTTCGTTCTGGAAAATTAATGATGCATTCGGGATCTTGGTGGTTTTTCTATGATCTTAAAGAATATACAAGACCTGCTTTGCCTTTTAATATAAGATCTTCGATGCAAATGTAGTATGTGGCTCGTTTTAGCACTTTTCCTTGATCGATGAACTTAGCAAAATTCATCTCCACGAATATTTTGAAATAAAAGGATATATACTATGTGAAGTCCATGGAACTATCATATCAACCACAGAAAAATAAAATTAAAATTCGTCATTGTTATACTTACGGTGAAGTTGACAGTACAATAATTTTACTTAAACATCCCAAAAATGATTTTCTTATGGCTTTTTTATGCTTCTCTTATGCAAACACATCCTGGAAACTATAAGCATGGCTCGCTTTATCTATTCCTTGATTGAAGAGCCTATTCACCTGTTTAATGCACTTTATAGTTACGGTTAAGACCATCAATGGGGATTTCTTACACCAATTCTCGCTTCTGAAAATTTCCATCCCCTTTATTTTTGCCCTCTGCTTTCCCTTTCTGGTTACTTAGTCATTTTTCGGAAAATGTCTAGGTGCGGGGGTTGGCAGATTCATGTCTTTAGATTTCCACTGATACTTTTATATGACGAGTCCAACTGATCGCTTCCCTGTTTCATATTCAACAAACTTTTTGGATCATGGGTTCCCGGGTAGGCGGTCTCAACATTGCATTTCCATTGTTTCACCGCCTGCAAACAGCACCTAGATTTCCCCAATCTACAAATTGACAACCAAATTCCCCTTTCTTTTTCTCGTTTACTTTCCCTTTCTAGTTACTTAGTTGTTTTTCGGAATGTCTCATGCTTTTATATACACCGCCTGAAGTTCCGCAATATACAAATTGACCATCGAATTCTGTCGTTGTCCCTTGTTCCATGTTACAAATTTTGCAATCAAAAGTTGGGATACATACAATTTGACCATCGGGCCCTCACGTCTCTTGAGTAGAACTTGTGGCCCTGTTTTCAAACCCGTCAATATTCCCTATTCCGAGTATGTCTCATGCTTTTATATCACGAGTCCGACCAACCACTTATTCATTGCATACTTGGCCACTATTTCCATCTTTGGTTCCTGGCCAAGCTTGCTCAACATTGTGCTTCCATTGTTCCGCTACCTACAAATAACACCCGAAATTTCGCGATATGCAAATTGATCGTCGAAATCCGTCATTGTGTCTTGTTCCGTGTTACACATTTTGCAGTCAAAAGTTCAAAGACATACAAGTTGACCATCGGCCCCTCACGTCTCTTGAGTATAACTTGTGACCCTATTTTGTAGCTCGACCGACCGCTTTCCATACTTGGCCATTTCTTGGAATCTCTTTCATGGGTTAGTGGGTCGACGAAATGTGCAATGCTTAATCGGTCTTCGCCATCCCCGCCACCTTCGCACTTCTTTCTAGATATGCAATTATTAAGCTTTAATGTTAATAGCTCATCGTGAAGGAACCGTTAAGATTGTCATTAATGTCCGAAAGGCTGGAGCAGATTTGTCATTAATACGAATTAAACCACGATTTGCGGAGGGTTGTGTTATCCTTTCCAAGTGCTCATTTCAAGCATCATGCAATCTCTTTCGCGTGTCTTCCAATTGACGCATTCACAAAATCTCTAATCCTTAATCACTCTTCGTCATCACCGCAATCTTCGCACTTTTTTCTAAATATGCAATTAGTAAGCTTTAATGGTAAAAACTCATTACGCATGAACCGTGGAGATTATCATTGATTAACGAAAGGCTCGAGGAGATCTTCCATTGACACACATTAAACCAAGATTTGCGGAGGGTTATATTATCCCTTCCGAATGTACATTTCAAACATCATTTGGAGCAAACGAAAATTATCGTTAACTTATGGTAGCAGTTCTATCCAGATACAGTAAACACCTTCGGGCATGATGACCAGAACTTCCAGTACTCCAAGGCATATTCTTACTACTCATCTCCCTCCGCCCAAGAGCAAAAAAGGAGATGGTCCCTTGGTGCACTGAGAGATATATTTCAATCCAAAGAATTCCAAGGCAACCCTGTCTGCGTTGATAGCTGGCGCAGAGGTTGATGCGGTCGATTTCGAGCCGGAAGAATATGATCTGATGGACGATGATACGACAATGATGGAAATGCAGACATCCTTCACACTTCTGCACCCAAATTGAAATCAAACATAACGGGGGGCACTTCCCGGCTTGGCGATGGCGTTTCAGAAAAGAAACTGACACTGAATGCAATAGCCTCTTTGCAGCTCGAGAGTAGGAATTCTAGAAGTCCAAATTAGTTCGTTCTGGGCGGAAGTCTTTCACTGTAAGGAAATGGTCTCTTAATGCTCCCAGAGATATATTTCAAGCCAAATAATTATTCAATTACGGGACCACTCTCATGTTCTCTGGATATGCAATTAACATATTAGGGGATGAGGACCAGAACTCCCACTAGTGTAAGGCATATTCCTACAACTAATCTCCTTCCGCCCATAATGGACTAATTTGGGCCTCTAGAATTTCTCGTGCAACCTATGTCCCTGAAGTCTTTGCCTATAAGGAGGGGGTCTCTTGGTCCCCTCCCGCCCAGAACGAATTAATTTGACCTCTCGAACTACTCGTGTAGGCTATGTCCCTGAAGTCTTCGACTATGAGGAGGGAGTTTCTTGGTGTGTCCTAACTTTCGGTTTCGGTCTCTTTCGCTTGCCCTACAACATTTTTCGTCTTCTTCCTCACAGGAAGCTTGTGAGAACTATCAATTTTACAACGAGGATGGGTTCTTATGTCCTCCTGCGTTTGAAAAATTATGGGTTGCTTTCTTGCTGGGGTGCTCTGTTGGAGTGATGTTGCGGGATGTCGTGCTCTTTGCAGTGGCGGTCGCAGATTGGAAACTCTTCTCGTCGAGGCCTTTTCCCTGTTATTTGTACAATTCAATGGTGCCTTGCAATGTCTCCAGGTTGCTAGCATCAGGAGCAGGAGTGTTATCCACCTGCTTCAAGCCAAGGAATTATTCCACTGCGGAACCACTCTCATGTTTCTTTGTCGCCTTAGGTCTTCCGCAAGATATTGAGATTGCGGTAAGGAACATTGACCTTCTGAGTAGAAGACTGCAAGGACTTCCTAAAAAAAAACATGGTAGTGAGTTTTGTATGCATATTGAAGAGCATCTCGATGGCTCCTGCATGTTGTCCCACTAGAGGAACAACACAGAATTATATGCATGTTTTGTTTTTTGTGTAGATCATGTACCTATGTTTATGACAAATATGTTCAATGTTTTGGTGCAAAGAACTCGGTCCAATTTCTATGGATAGATATACACTGCCCAATTTTTTTTTTTTTATGGATTTACTATTAAAAAATTTGTCTTCGAATCTTGGTTGTTGCTTCTTTATTGAATTTAACACCTCTTCTCATTAGCATGGTTCAATAGTCTCGTAGTTTTTTAATATTGTATTGGGTCAAGTAATTTGATCTAATATGGGGCATTTAACAATTATATGACAATGCATTGTGTCGATCCCATCAGGCTTCTATGGAAACTAAAATGAATTACAGACAGTTTCAAACCAACATTCAATTCTATTCGTAATGCAGATAGAACATAGCAAGACTAAATCACGATGCGACAGTCGGAGCCCCGCCCTAGAAATTTCGTTTTCATCTCAGCCTTGCTAAGCAAACGATTTCTTATTTCCCTTTCGCTTCATTGATTCCTTTACTCCAAAAGGGAACATTTTATTAGTTGTCCGTCCCCTAACCTCTATTTGAGCACTTTTTACTTTATTTTATGAAATTACCAAATTTCTTGTTTGCGAATAAAAAAAATAAAAATAAAAACCTGATTTATGATGGCTGTAGTCAAATGGGACTATGAAATCAACTAAAATATTAAAATTCAATATCATCATTGTTGTTTCTAGACATGCAATTATTAAGCTTTAATGCTAACAACCCATCATGCAAGAAGTTTAATACTTAAGATGTCAAAGTCATAGAAGAATGTATCAAGAACACGATTACTCCCACAAGTTGCAATAAAAACTAATTTTCAACAAAGCATTTGCTCACACCCTTTTTAATGGTACAAGCACAATAGAAAACAAGTAAGTGGATAAAATATTGGACTAGAAAATGATGGTTTTGCAACAATGGGGCTTGTTTGAGACCAATTCCCGCTTACGAAAATTGCCCTCCGCTTTTCTATTTTTCCACTCTTTTATCCCCTTTTTTTCCCTCTTCTATACTTAACCAAATTCCCCTTTCTTTTTCCCCTGTAGTTTCTCTTTCTGGTTACTTACTCAATTTTTCTAAAAAAATTTTATTGCGCGGGTTGGCGGATTCACGGGTTCACATTTTTATTCATGCTTTTATATCGCGATTCCGGCCGAGCGCTTCCCCTTTCCATATCTAGCAACTTTTTCGATCGCGGGTTCTTGCCCAGGCGGTCTCTAAATTGCACTTCCATTGTTCCGTGACCTGCAAACAACACTCTGGCTTCGGCGATATGAAAATTTACTTCCAAACTCCCACATCATCCCCTCTTCTGTGTTACACATTTTGCACTCAAATGTTCCGATACATACAATTTGACCGTTAGGGCTTCATGTCTCCTCGGGAACCCTTGTCACCCTATTTTGATGCCTGTCCGACCGCTTTCCACACTTGGCCATTTCTTGGAATCTCTTTCGCGAATCGTCGGGTTGGCGGGTTCAGGAAATTTCTAATTCCTAGTCGTTGTTTCATGTGCCCGCCACCTTCAAACTTCTTTCCAAGTATATGCAATAAGTATACAACTTCTCCAGAAACATACAGAAAAAATCTTGTCAGGAAATGGAATATCTATTATAGATTTGAATATATTAACCCTTCTTTTCCCTCTTTTATACTTAACCAAATTCTCGTTTCTTTTTCCCCTCTACTTTCTCTTTCTGGTTACTTAGTCGTTTTTCCAAAAATGTCTAACTGCGCGGGTTGGCGGACTCAGAGGTTCATATTTGCACTCATGCTTTTATATCGCAACTCCGACCGATCGCTTCCCATTCCATACCTAGCCACTCTTCAAATTGCGGATTCCCGAAAAGGCAGGCTCTAGATTGCACTTCCGTTGTTTCGTGACCTGCAAACAACACCTGGACTTTCGCGATATACAAATTTACTGTCGGACTCCCATATCATACCCTCTTCTGTTATACACAGTTTGCACTCAAAAGTTCTAAGACCTGCAATTTGACCTTCGGGTCCTCACGTCTCCTGGGGAACTATTGTCACCCCATTTTGAAGCACGTGCGTCTGCTTTCCATACTTGGCCATTTCTTGGAATCTCTTTCGCAGATCGTCGGGTTGGCGGGTTCACGAAATCTCCAATTCCTAATCGTTGTTTCATGTGCCCGCCACCTTCGCACTTCTTTCCAAGTATGCAATAATTGAGGTTTAATGCTAACAACTCACCATGCCTCCAGGAGACAGTCATACTAATTGTCCCTACAAAACTTGTCCAGAAACATGCAGAAAATATCCTGCCAGGTAATGGGATATCTATTACAAATATCAATATATTAGCAAAACGAGTCCCACCGACCGTTTCCCTATCCATACTTACCGACTTTTTCGCTTGCGGGTTCCCGGACAGGCGGATTGCACTTCCATTATTACTTGACCTGCAAACAGCACCCCGGCTTCCGCGATATACAAATTGACTTCCAGACTCCCACATCATCCCCTCTTCCATGTTACACATTTTGCACTCAAAAGTTTCGATACATAAATTTGACCGTCGGGGCCTCATGTCTCCTCGGGAACCCTTGTCACCCTATTTTGAAGCCCGTCCGACCGCTTTCCACACTTGGCCATTTCTTGGAATCTCTTTCGTGGATCGTCAAGTTGGCGGGTTCAAGAAATTTCCAATTCCTAGTCGTTGTTTCCTGTGCTCGCCACCTTCACACTTCTTTCCAAGTATATGCAATAAGTATACAACTTCTCCAGAAACATGCAGCAAAGATCTTGCCAGGAAATGGGATATCTATTACAGATTTGAATATATTAGTCCTTATTTTCCCTCTTCTATACTTAACCAAATTATCGTTTCTATTTCCCCTCTACTTTATCTTTCTTGTTACTTAGTCGTTTTTCCGAAAATGTCTAGCTGCGCGGGTTGGCGGACTCACAGGTTCACATTGGCACTCATGCTTTTATATCATGACTTCGACCGACCGCTTCTCCATTCCATACCTAGCCACTTTTCTGATCGCAGATTCCCGGGCAAGTAGGCTCTATATTGCACTTCCATTGTTCTCTTATCTGCAAACAACACCTGACTTCCGCGATATACAAATTTACTACCGGACTCTCACATCACACCCTCTTTCATGTTACACAGTTTGCACTCAAAAGTTCCGAGACCTACAATTTGACCGCCGGGTCCTCACGTCTCCCATGGAACTATTGTCACCCCATTTTGAAGCCTGTCCGTTCACTTTCCATACTTGGCCATTTCTTCGAATCTCTTTCGTGGAGAGTCGGGTTGGCGGGTTCACAAAATATCCAATTCTTGATCATTGTTTCATGTGCCCGCCACCTTCGCACTTATTTCCAAGTATGCAATAACTGAGGTTTAATGCTAACAGCTCACCATGCCTCGAGGAGACCGTCATAATAACTGTCCCTACACAACTTGTCCAGAAACATGTAGAAAATATCTTGCCATGTAATGGGTATCTATTACAAATATCAATATATTAGTGAAAATGAATTCCATCGACCATTTCCCTATTCCATACTTATCGACTTTTTCGCTTGCGAGTTCCCGAACAGGTGGGTTCAAGATTGCCCTTGCATTGTTCTGAGACCTGCAAACAACACCCATAATTCTGCGATATACATGCAGAAAAGATCTTGCCAGGTAATGGGATATCTATTACAAATTTCAATATATTAGCGAAAACGAGTCCGATCGACCGTTTCCCTATTCCATACTTAGCCATTTTTTCGATTGCGGGTTCCTGAATAGGCGGGCTCAAGATTTCCCTTCCATTGTTCCGCGACCTGCAAACAACACCCAGAATTCCGCAAATACACAAACCGACCGCTAGACTGCCCCATCATGCCCTCTTCCCTTTTACGCCTTCTGCAGCGAAAAATTATGAGACATACAATTTGACCGTCGAGCCCTCACCTCACCTGAGAATCCCCTGTAACCCTATTTTGAAACCCGTCTGACCGCTTTTCATACTTGGCCATTCCTTACTTGCTCTTCCCTGTCACCTTCGCACTTGTTTATAATAAAAAATTGTTTATAAACACACACACACACACATATATATTATAAAGACATATAATTTGACCGCCAGGCGCTCACCTCTCCTCTGTATCCCTTACAACCCTACTTTCAAGCATGTCCGACCGCTTTTCATACTTATATATATAAGGTCTTATTTCTAAGTATGCAATTAGTAAGCTTTAATGCTAAACCAAGATTTGAGGAGATCTCCCATTAATACGCATTAAACCAACATTTTCGGAGGGTTATAATATCCCTTCTGAGTGTTAATTTCAAACATCATGGAATGTCATTTGCACGTTGTTTGGTTGACCCGTTCACGAAATCTTCAATCCTTAATTTCAAAAACGAGTCCGACTGACCGTTTACCTATTCCACACTTAGCCACTTTCCTGGAATTTCGTAAATATACAAACCGACCACTGAACTGTCACATCATGCCCTCTTTCGTTTTATGTGTTTTGCAGTAAAAAATTCTGAGACGTATAATTTGATCGTCGGACACTCACCTCTCTTGAGTATCCCTTGTAACCCTATTTTGAAGCTCGTCTGATTGCTTTTCATACTTGGTCATTCCTAACTTGCTCTTCCTCGTCTCCGTCACCTTCGCACTTGTTTATAAACACACACACACACACACACACACACACACACACACACAAGGTCTTATTTTTAAATATGCAATTAGAAAGATTTAATGCTAACAACTCATCATGCAGGAGTTGTATAGATCGTCATTGATAAGTGAAAGGCTCGAGGAGATCTCCCATTAATACACATTAAACCAAGATTTGTGGAGGGTTATATTAAACCAAGATTTGTGGAGGGTTATATTATCCCTTCCTTCCAAGTGTATGTTATATCAAATTTAGTGTTATTAGTCCATGCCGAAGGTGTAGAGGGACTATAGCAATCGATAATTCGTTGACTTCATATTAATATGTCCTTTGACTATAAATTTTCGCATCATCTGTATTGTTCGAACTATAGAAGTAAAAACATTATTTTTTCTATAATAAAAAAAACCTTATATGTCATCATCTCATTGGAGGATATATTGGAGATCTTATTGCCAGCTTCGTTGTTCCCAATGTTGTAAATGTTTAGATATCCAAAGTTTTGAGTTTAGATGCTCTTTTTTAATTTTTATTACATTTTTACTGAAATGTTTACATACCGAAAGGTCTGATGAGCATCGACGTTGTTTTTTAATGTTTTTATTATTATTTCTATTTGTATTGAAATGTTTACATACCGAAGGTTTAGAGCATTGACACTTTTTTTGAGGTGCTTGAATAGGCCTGGCAGCTTAAATGTTTACATAGCGCGAGGTCCTTAAACATGCCTGACATCTTAAATGTTTGCATACCGCGAGGCCCTTAAACAACATGACAACATTAAATGTTTACCTAAATAGGCTTCTCAGAGTACATTTTTCCTCGAATTTTTCCATACAACGTTGCAGTGAATTTGGACAATATTGTTTTCCACCACCAGTTGCATAGCCATTGTATGTTTCATACTTCTTCTATGCTTGGAATGTAATTTGGTCATCGTTGAAGATACCTACATTGTTTAATGGTTATGTGGGTGCTTCTTGTTCGTTGGTTCGTCGGTTGTTGCTTGTTGTTGTTTGGTTCAACTTTGCAAGGTTGAGGATTTGCACCTGCGGTTGGACCTGTTGGTGTTTGTTGCTTGTTGCTTGCTTTTGTTTACTTCAACTTTGCAGGGTTGGGGTCCTACATGTACAGTTGGAGCTGTTTTTTTTTACTTTGGGGGGTCCAGGTGTTGCACCCACAATTCGACCTGTGCTTCTGTCATTCATCGTTTCATAGTAAGTTTCAATGCCATAATTTCATTTCTATTCGTTCTTTGTTGTTCACGGTTTGCAGTTTGCAAGTAAGAATGTTTGATTATTTCTACTGGCATGCTCGTCATATGTTTCGGGTTCCTTCTATGCTTGGGCTACAATTTGGTAATCATTGGAGATACATATGTTGTTTACTGGTTCGCTGGTTGTTGCTTGTTCGTTGGTTCGTCGGTTGCTGCTTGTTGTTATTTGGTTCAAGTTTGCGAGTTTGAGGTCCTGGGGCTGCGGTTGGGCCTGTTCGTGTTTCCTCGTTGGTTTGTTGCTCGTTGTTTTCTTTTGTTTGCTTCGGTTTTGCAGGGTTGGGGTTTTACACTGACAGTTGGAGCTATTTTTTTTGCACTTTGTGGTGTTCAGGTCCTGCACCCGCAAGTGGACCTGCGGTTCTGTCGTTTGTCGTGTCCGGTGAAGTCGAGATCTGACGCCTATTCCGTACCCGCCTATCCTGCTCTTAAATTTTGCTCGAATTTTTTTTCCTACCTCTGGACCATACCTACATGCCTTTGCAAAATGTTCTTGTAGAAGAAAAGGATACTGAGATGGTGCTAGCAAGAGTGGTGTTATGTGGATTGCAAATTGCAATATTCAGTTTCTATGTTGCTCGACGTGCAACATTGCTAGCATAATGAATGTGTTCTCAAATGCATCACACCATTTACATTTCGACGAAACCATTATCATTCTAGGATACTTCAGTGTTGACATGATACAAAATAGTGGCATAACAAATAATCTAGATACTTTGCTGCAGAAAACCAAAATCATTCAGCTATGGCCATGCAATTTCTTAATATTTTCTGGCTTGTAATATATTTTGGGCAGGAAAAACTCTATATAATTACAACCATGGATGAAGAAAAGAAAAGGTTCATGTTTCTAACTATCTTTTATTCTATTCCTTGATTCTCATTTACTGTATGTACATATTACTTGTTCTCCCCTACATACCAGCTTCCATTCATGTTCATTGTATTTTGTGTGTTCCCACATTGAAACAAACATAATAGCTGGAGAAAATGAAGGAGTCTTTACCGCAAGTGTAGAAGAGGAGATACAAAGGTACATGCTTGTACTGTTATTTCATATTCCATTGTTTTGTATTTCATTTATTGTTTGTATCTGTGTTCGCCTAATTTATTGTATGTAGATATTGTGTATCTTCCTACATAATAACTTATATTCATGTCCTTTGTATTTTTTGTGCCGCTACATTGAAATAAATCGAACTCTGTTTATTTTTTTACATGTCTTCCTGCATACCAACTTCCTTCATGTCCATTGTATTTTTCTGCATTGCTACATTTAAACAAACAAAATATACGGAGAAGACGATGGACTCTTTGCCGCAAATGTAGAAGAGGAGTTACAAAGGTGCATGCTTCTACTCTTATTTCATATTCCAGTGTTTAGTATTTCATTTATTGTATGTATAGTTGTTCTAATTATTCTACTACTTTGCACCTAATTTGTTGTATGTAGATATTACGTATCTTTCTACATAGTAACTTATTTTACATAAATAGAACTGTATTTCTTTTTTTTACATGTCTTTCTGCATACTAACTTACCTTCATGCCCACTGTATGTTTGGTGTTGCTACATTGAAAGAAACAGATTAGTTAGACAGGAAGATGAATTCTTATATGCCACAACAGAGGGGGTTGAAGTACAATCTTCAAAAAGGTATACCAACTGTGCTAGTAAATCAAACACACAAAATGGGTGGGTGCATATAATATTGGACTAAAAGACGATGATTTGGCAACAATGGGCCTTTGTTGAGACTTCCCGCTTCCAAACATTGTCCTCCCCATTTCTAATTTTCCCACTTTCTATTATCCCCTTTTTTTCCCTCTTCTATACTTAACCGAATTCCCCTTTGTTTTTCTTGTCTACTTTCTCTTTCTGGTTGCTTTTCTTAGTCATCTTTCCAAAAATGTCTAGGTGCACTGGTTGGCGGACTCACGGGTTCACATTTATACTCATGCTTCTATATCACGACTCTGACCGATGGTTTCCTCATTCCATATTTAGCCACTTTTTCGATCGCGGGTTCCTGGGTTGGCGGGTTCAAGATTGCGCCTCTAGCTTCAAAGGTTCCGCGATATACAGATTGGTTGTCATACCCCCCATCATGCCTTGTTTCCTATTACACCTTTTTGCAGACAAAAAATCTGAGGCATACAATTTGACCATCGGGTCCTCATGTTTCCTGAGTATCCCTTGACACCCTATTTCGTATTCCATCTCCTTTGACCCTGTATGTGACATTCAGAACAATTATGGACAATGTACAATGCATATGTTTATTTAGTCCTTCTGATGTTCATCTACACATGCTTACATAAAAAAAAGTTGCACTAGTGACATTGCCATGAGCAGTCAATCATCGCAAACATCAACGGACCGACAAGGCCAAAGGTAAAGATTCATACATTGTGTTCCTCATATGTTTACCAAACAAATATCCTTAGCTATTTATTCATTTATGCCATGATAAATATGTTGATGTCATCTGCAACACATAATTTGTAGTTCAAAAGAAGTATCAACGAGCGCAAGTGAGACGCTGAACATAGCGCAAGTTTTACAGACTAAGAGGTCTAGTTGCAAAACTTTGGCTCCATACTTCATCCAAGTTGTGCGTCTACTTGTACACTTATGCCAGGAAAAAATAAAACAAAAGAATACTGCAGACTACCATTTATATCACTTTTCCTGTTCAAAAAATTTCACCAGGTCTAAACTTATAACACTCAAAATACTATCAATAGAGGGCTTGAACAACCGTTGAACTGGACAAGTGTTTGTCGGGGACATAATGGTCGTCTATAGCACTTATTTGGACAAGGCAAACAAAACTAGATCCATTATGCATGTTGACATGACAGACAACAAAGCCCTGATCACAGTCACACTGACTATTCCCACACAACTTGTCCAGAAACATGCAGAAAAGATATTTTCAGGTAATGGGATATCCATTACAAATTTTAATATATTGCACAAAATAGTATATGACCGTGGTGATTGTGATCGGATTATATCGCTCAATGAAACAAGTATTGTGGAAAAAATTCCTGCGATTTGTTCAGAATATCATTTTGTCCCGGACACAACAATCAACCAACTTGCACAGAGCAACGACACTTACCCGACCGGAACCATTGGTGCAGTTGTCACACTCGCGATAAAACTTGGCTCGCAACACATTCTCCATATAAAAGACGGAGAGTCAGACAACGACAAGGCTATGGTACCATTCTCCATATCCATTTTTGTCCTTTACTTTCACATGTCCATGTATCTAGGTTATGTTACACAACTATTGCATTGTTCCATGTTGCAGCTGCAATTGTTCAACACCTATTCAAATTTGTTTTCCTCAAGGGAACAACAATTGCATAAAGGGAAATTTACACTTATGCTCTTCAAAAATATAACAAAGAAAAGAGATGTTAAAGAAAGGATCTTCCGCACAACCCAAGCAACATTTGTAACAAAATTGCAAACATACATAGTACATGATCTCAAGAAACTAACTAGCTCTACAACTCTAGTGCGCATACATCTACAATTTCATCCTCACTTTGCTCATACAAATTGCCTTCACCAATTTTCTGCAGTTTTTCTTTTTTTTGTTGTGCAGTTGTATGTTATATTGTTCAATAGATTAACTGCTATGCTCACGTGCTCAAGTTGAGGGTGTTTTGGTTGCAGCGAATGCGTGCTCGACCCCCTTCGAGCCTGTATGTGCCAAATGAAACTCTCCTGCTTCTGCCTCTACTTTCATAAATGATGATACAATTGATTGTCTACGATGTTGTAAAAAATGCCCTTACATATATAGACATTGCCTAAATGCTGCCATCTAAACCGTGGGCAACACAATCGTGCATTGTACAATTAGATAACCTCTGTTACAAGATATGTTTCCTGGGTTAGCAGAATTGCCATATGAAGTATACCTACAGAAAAATTCAAACAATGTCTACATGCTGCGCGACTTTCAGATACATAGCAAATTTACCTTAAATGAGGACATTGCAATATTGCATATCGGCTTAAAAAAATAAAAATAATAATAAATAAATAAAAATCATATCAAGCTTTGGCAGGAAACAAAAAAATCTCATGTGTGTCTGTAATTTTTCTTCAATACCCAAATGAATGTTCGTCGGACTCGAGTTCTTCAGAGTTTACATCTATGGCTATAAAATTTTCTTTCCAGAGATTTTGTCTCTTTTTGTGCACTTGAAAAAACAAGGAGAATCTAACTACAAATCAAATCGTTGTTGTTATTTCGATGTTTTTTTGCATCTCCCAGTAAGAATTTTTCATACTTGTTGGGGTTTCCAAATGAAAAAAAAATGGTGGCTAGCTGTAGATTTGTTGGAGGAGTCTGCACCTTTTTGGGTGCCCAAATTGGAAAAATGTTTTCTAACTATATAGCCATGGAAGGATTTATGCATTTTTTGGGTACCCAAATAAAAAAGAAGATGATCTCCAACTATACATTTATGGTATGATATCTGCATTTTATCGATGCCCTAATTGAAAAAAAAAGGGCTCAACATGGATTGAAGCATGAGCTTGAGATCTTCAAAACTCCCTATAGAGATTAGGGAGTTCGGGCATTGGAATTCATACAGGCAGGTGCATTTATTGCTGATGTACAAGCACATAAGATTGTTCAGTCTAGAAATGGGAAGCATGAGAACAAACCCCATACAAAGTATCCAACTGTGAATAACTTAGGCCCATCCTTTGAACCGTCGAAATGGCTTGCTCCTATGGGTGGAACCATCAGGCATTTCCAATAATATTGGAAATTTGGCATTGTTAAAACTGGTAGTGATAGAACATGGCACTATCAAAAGAAAATGTCCATAGTGATCTTGCTTCATGGTAAAATAATAATCGACAAGTTTCTTGTTCCCCATTTGGGGGTTTGGTTATAGCTAGGATACAATGGTGAAGCTCCGCTAGTTTTGTGTTTTCTTGTGTTTGGCAGACTTTTGTTCATATCTCATGGCCTCGGTTATTTTCTCATGGGAACATATAGTAGATGTAAGAGAAAACCAATGCCACGTGTGTTTTTTTTATATATCAAATTTGTTTGATGCATAGGTCGATGTGTACTGCTCTATGGACCCTTGTGGGATCTCACTTGGCGCCTTCTGTGTTCATGCATTGCCTTGTGCCTCGACTTTCAATACATTTGGTGTTTACTTGGCTCTTGGTTGTATGCTTCATTCTGGAAAATTAATGATACATTTAGGATCTTGGCGGTTTTTCTATGATCTTAAAGAATAGACAGAACATGCTTTGCCTTTTAATGTAATCTCTCTGATGCAAATGTAGTATGTGGTTCGTTTTAACACTTTTCCTTGATCGATGAACTTAGCAAAATTCATCTCCACGAATATTTTGAAATAAAAGGATATATACTATGTGAAGTCCAATGGAACTATCATATCAACCACGAAAAATTAAAATTAAAATTCATCTTAAAATTCAAATTCGTCGTTGTTATACTTACGGTGAAGTTGACAGTACAATAATTTTACTTAAACATCCCAAAATTGATTTTCTTGTGGCTTTTTGATTCTTCTCTTATGCAAACACTTCCTGGAAACTATAAGCATGGCTCGCTTTATCTATTTCTTGATTGAAGAGCCTATTCACCTGTTTAATGCACTTCATAGTTACTGTTAAGACCATCAATGGGACTTTCTTACACCAATTCCCACTTCCGAAAATTGCCATCCCCTTTCTTTTTTCCCTCCACTTTCCCTTTCTGGTTACTTAGTCGTTTTTCAGAAAATGTCTAGGTGTAGGGGTTGGCGGATTCACGTCTTTCGATTTCCAATGATACTTTTATATCACAAGTCTAACCGACTGCTTCCCTGTTTCATATTCAACAGACTTTTTGGATCGTGGGTTCCCAGGTAGGCAGGCTCAACATTGCGTTTCCATTGTTTCGCCGCCTGCAAAGAACACCCAGACTTCCACAATATACAAATTGACAACCAAATTCCCCTTTCTTATTTTTGTTTACTTTCCCTTTCTGGTTACTTAGTCATTTTTCTGAATGTGTCATTTTTTCGAATCTCTCATGCTTTTATATACAACACCTGAAGTTACATAGTATACAAATTGACCGTCGAAGTCTGTCATTGTCCCCTGTTCCGTGTTACACATTTTGCAATCAAAAGTTGGGATACATACAATTTGACCATCGGGCCCTCACGTCTCCTGAGTAGAACTTGTGGCCATGTTTTCAAGCCCGTCAATATTCCTTGTTCTAAATATGTCTCATTCTTTTATATCACGAGTCCGACCAATCACTTACCCATTGCATACTTGGCTACTATTTCCATCATCGGTTCTTGGCCAGGCTTTCTCAACATTGCGCTTCCATTGTTTTGCTACATACAAACATCACCTGAAATTCCGCGATATACAAATTGACCACTGAAATCCGTCATTGTGCCCTGTTCCGTGTTACACATTTTGCAGTCAAAAGTTCAGAGACATACAATTTTACCATCGGCCCCTCACGTCTCCCGAGTATAACTTGTGACCCTATTTTGAAGCCCGACCGATCGCTTTCCATACTTGGCCATTTCTTGGAATCTCTTTCATGGGTTGGCGGGTCGACAAAATGTGCAATGCTTAATCGCTCTTTGCCATCCCCGCCACCTTCACACTTCTTTGTAGATATGCAATTATTAAGCTTTAATGCTAATAGCTCATCGTGCAGGAACCGTTAAGATTGTTATTAATGTCAGAAAGGCTAGAGCATATTTGTCATTAATACGAATTAAACCACGATTTGTGGAGGGTTGTGTTATCATTTCCAAGTGTTCATTTCAAGCATCATGCAATCTCTTTCGCGCATCATCTGGTTGGCGCCTTCATGAAATCTCTAATCCTTAATCGCTCTTCGTCATCACTGCCACCTTCTCACTTTTTTCTAAATATGCAATTAGTAAGCTTTAATGGTAACAACTCATTACGCACGAACCGTGGAGATTGTCATTGATTAGCGAAAGGCTCGAGGAGATCTTCCATTGATACACATTAAACCAAGATTTGCGAAGGGTTATATTATCCCTTCTGAATGTTCATTTCAAACATCAACTGGAGCAAATAGAAATTCTCGTTAACTTATGGCAGCATTTCAACAATAGTTCTGTCCAGATACAGTAAACACCTTCGGGCACGATGACCAGAACTTCCAGTACTCCAGGGCATATTCTTACTACTCATCTCCCTCCGCCCAGGAGCAAAAAAGGAGATGGTCCCTTGGTGCATCGAGAGATATATTTCAAGCCAAAGAATTCCAAGGCAATCCCACCTGCTCAGACAACCCGCCCGCTTGTGTTGATAACTGGCACAGAGGTTGATGCGGTCGATTTCGAGCCGGAAGAAGATGATCTGATGGACGATGATACGACAATGGATGATGGCAATGTAGACTTTGTTCCCACTTCTACACCCAAATTGAAATCAAACACGGGGGGCACTTCTTGGCTCGATGATGGCGGCCCTAACAAGACCAAAAGAAGGGGTTTAATAAAAGAAACCGATGATGAATGCAATAGACGCTTTGCAGCTCGAGAGTAGGAATTCTAGAGGTCCAAATTAGTCCATTCTGGGTGGAAGTCTTTCACTGTAAGGAAAGGGTCTCTTGATGCTCCCAGAGATATATTTCAAGCCAAATAATTATTCAATTGCGGGACCACTCTCCTCTTCTCTGGATATACAATTAACATCTTAGGGGATGAGGACCAGAACTACCACTGGGGCAAGGCATATTCCTACTACTCATATCCTTCTGCCCAAAATGGACTAATTTGGGCCTCTGGAATTGCTCATGCAGCCTGTGTCCCTGAAGTCTTTGCCTGTAAGGAGGGGGTCTCTTGGTCCCCTCCAGCCCAGAACGAATTAATTTGACCTCTCGAATTGCTTGTGCAGGCTATCTCCCTGAAGTCTTCAACTGTGAGCAGGTGGTCACTTGGTGTGTTCTAAATTTCAGTTTCAGGCTCTTTCGCTTGCCCTACAACGTTTTTCGTCTTCTTCCTCACGGGAAGCTTGTGAGAACTATCAATTTAACCGTGAGAATGGGTTATTATGTCCTCCTGCGTTTGAAAAATTATGGGTTGCTTTCTTGCTGGGGTGCTCCGTTGGAGCGATGCTGCGGGATGTCACGCTCTTCGCAGTGGTGGCCGCAGATTGGAAACTCTTCTCGTTGGGGCCTTTTCCCTGTTATTTGTACAATTCAGTGGTGCCTTGCAATGTGTCCAGGTGGCCAATGTCGGGAGAAGGAGTGTTGTTCACGTGCTTCAAGCCAAGAAATTATTCCATTGCGGAACCACTCTCATGTTTCTTTGTTGCCTCAGGTCTTCCGCAAGATATTGAGATTGTGGCAGGGAACATTGACCTTCTGAGGAGAAGACTGCAAGGACTTCCTAAAAAAAGCATGATAATGAGTATTGTATGCATGTTGAAGAGCATCTCGATGGCTCCTGCATGTTGTCCCACTAGAGGAACATCACATAATTGTATGCATGTTTTTTTTTTTTGTAGATCTTGTACCTGTGTTTATGACAAATATGTTCAATGTTTTGGTGCAAAGAACTCAATCCAATTTCTATGGATAGATATACACTGCCCTATATATATATATATATATATATATATTTTATGGGTTTACTATTAAAAAATTTGCCTTCGAATCTTGGTTGCTTCTTCTTTGCTGGATTTAACACCTCTTCTCATTAGCATGGTTCGATAGTCTCGTAGTTCTTGAATATTGTATTGGCTCAAGTAATTTGATCTAATATGGCGCATTTAACAATTATATGACAATGCATTGTGTCGATCCCATCAGGCTTCTATGGAAACCAAAATGAATTTAAAACAATTTCAAACCAACATTCAATTCTATTTGTAATGCACATAGAACATAGCAAGACTAAATCACGATGCGGCAGTCGGGGCCCCACCCTAGAAATTTCGTTTTCATCTCAGCCTTGCTAGGCAAACAATTTCTTATTTCCATTTCGCTTCCTTGATTCCTTTACTCCAAAAGGGAACATTTTATTAGTTGTCCATCCCCTCGCCTATATTAGAGCACTTTTTACTTTATTAATGAAATTACCAAATTTCTTGTTCACGAATATAAAAAAAAAAAACAACAACTGATCTATGGTGGCTGTAGTCAAATGGGACTATGAAATCAACTACAATACTAAAATTCAAGATCGTCATTGTTGTTTCTAGACATGCAATTATTAAGCTTTACTGCTAAGAACCCATCATGCAAGAAGTTTAATACTTAAGTTAATATGTCAAAGTCATGGAAGAATATATCAAGAACACAATTACTCCCACAAGTTGCAATAAAAACTAATCTTCAACAAAGCATTTGTTCACACCCTTTTTAATGGTATAAGCACAATAGAAAATGAGTAAGTGGATAAAATATTGGACTAGAAAATGATGGTTTTGCAACAATGGGGTTTGTTTGAGACCAATTCCCGCTTACGGAAATTTCCCTCCGCTTTTCTATTTTTCCACTCTTTTATCCCCTCCTTTTCCCTCTTCTATACTTAACCAAATTCCCCTTTCTTTTTCCCCTGTAGTTTCTCTTTCTGGTTACTTAGTCATTTTTTTTCTGAAAATGTCTTGTTGCGCGAGTTGGCGGATTCATGGGTTCAAATTTTTATTCATGATTTTATATCGTAATTCCGATCGAGTGCTTCCCCTTTCCATATCTAGCCACTTTTTCGATTGCGGGTTCCCGCCCAGGTGGTCTCTAAAGTGCACTTCCATTGTTCTGTGACCTGCAAACAACACTCCGGCTTCTGCGATATGCAAATTTACTTCCGGACTCCCACATCATCCCCTCTTCCATGTTACACATTTTACACTCAAATGTTCTGATACATACAATTTTACCGTCGGGGCCTCACGTCTCCTCGAGAACCCTTGTCACCCTATTTTGAAGCCCATCCGACCGCTTTCCACACTTGGCCATTTCTTGGAATCTCTTTCGCGAATCGTCGGGTTGGCGGGTTCAGGAAATTTCCAATTCCTAGTCATTATTTCCTGTGCCCACCACCTTCAGACTTCTTTCCAAGTATATGTAATAAGTATACAACTTCTCTAGAAATATACAAAAAAAATCCTGCCAGGAAATGGAATATGTATTACAGATTTGAATATATTAACCCTTATTTTCCCTCTTCTATACTTAACCAAATTCCTGTTTCTTTTCTCCCCTCTACTTTCTCTTTCTGGTTACTTAGTTGTTTTTCCGAAAATGTCTAACTGTGTGGGTTGGTGGACTCACAGGTTCACATTTGCACTCATGCTTTTATATCGCAACTTCGACTGACTGCTTCCCATTCCATACCTAGCCACTTTTCAGATCGTGGATTCCCGGGCAAGTGGGCTCTAGATTTCACTTATGTTGTTTCATGACCTGCAAACAACACCCAAACTTCTGCGATATACAAATTTACTGCCGGACTCCCATATCATGCCCTCTTCCATGATACACAATTTTCACTCAAAAGTTCTGAGACCTGCAATTTGACCTTCGGGTCCTCATGTCTCCTAGGGAACTATTATCACCCCATTTTGAAGCTTGTGCGTCCGATTTCCATACTAGGCCATTTCTTGGAATCTTTTTCGTGGATTGTTGGGTTGGTGGGTTCACGAAATGTACAATTCCTAATCATTGTTTCATGTGCCCGCCACCTTCGCACTTCTTTCCAAGTATGCATTAACTGAGGTTTAATGCTAACAACTCACCATGCCTCCAGGAGACAGTCATACTAATTGTCCCTACAAAACTTGTCCAGAAACATGTAGAAAATATCCTGTCAGGTAATGGGATATCTATTACAAATATCAATATATTAGTGAAACGAGTCCCACTGACCGTTTCCCTATTCCATACTTACCGGATTTTTGCTTGCGGGTTCCCGGACAGGCAGACTGCACTTCCATTGTTCCTTGACCTGCAAACAACACCTCGACTTCCGCGATATACAAATTGACTTTTGGACTCCCACATCATCCCCTTTTCCATGTTACATATTTTTCACTCAAAGTTCCAATACATACAATTTGACCGTGGGGGCCTCACATCTCCTCGAGAACCCTTGTCACCCTATTTTGAAGCCCGTCTGACCGTTTTCCACACTTGGCCATTTCTTAGAATCTCTTTCGCGGATCATCGGGTTGGCAGGTTCAGGAAATTTCCAATTCCTAGTCGTTGTTTCCTGTGCCCGCCACCTTCACACTTCTTTCCAAGTATATGTAATAAGTATACAACTTCTCCAGAAAATGCAGAAAATATCTTGCTAGGAAATGGGATATCTATTACATATTTGAATATATTAGTCCTTATTTTCCATCTTCTATACTTAACCAAATTCCTTTTTCTATTTCCCCTCTACTTTCTCTTTCTCGTTACTTAGTCGTTTTTTTCTGAAAATGTCTAGTTGTGCGGGTTGGCAGACTCACGGGTTCACATTTGCACTCATGCTTTTATGTCGTGACTCCGACCAACCACTTCCCCATTTCATACCTAGCCACTTTTCTGATCGCGGATTCCTGGGTAGGCGGGCTCTAGATTGAACTTCCATTGTTCCGTGACCCGCAAACAACACCTTGACTTCACGATATACAAATTTACTACCGAAATATCACATCATACCCTCTTCCATGTTACACATTTTGCACTCAAAAGTTCTGAGACCTACAATTTGACCATTGGGTCCTCACGTCTCCTGTGGAACTATTGTCACCCCATTTTGAAGCTCGTCTATCCGCTTTCCATACTTGGCCATTTCTTCGAATCTCTTTCGCAGAGCGTCGGGTTGGCGGATTCACAAAATATCCAATTCCTAATCATTGTTTCATGTGCCCACCACCTTCGCACTTCTTTCCAAGTATGCAATAACTGAGGTTTAATGCTAACAACTCACCATGCCTCGGGGAGACTGTCATAATAATTTTCCCTACACAACTTGTCTAGAAACATGCAGAAAATATCCTGACAGGCAATGGGATATCTATTACAAATATCAATATATTAGCGAAATTGAATTCCACCGACCATTTCCCTATGCCATACTTACCGAATTTTTTGCTTGCGGGTTCCCGGATAGGCGGGTTCGAGATTTCCCTTGCATTGTTCAGCGACCTGCAAACAACACCCGAAATTTCACGATATACACGCAGAAAAGATCTTGCCAGATAATGGGATATCTATTACAAATTTCAATATATTAGCGAAAACGAGTCCGATCGACCGTTTCCCTATTACATACTTAGCCACTTTTTTGATTATGGGTTCCCAGACATGCAGACTCAAGATTTCCCTTCCATTGTTCCGCGACCTGCAAATAGCACCTGAAATTCTGCAAATATACAAACTGATCGCTGGACTGCTCCATCATGCCCTCTTCCCTTTTACGCCTTTTGCAGCGAAAATTTCTAAGACATACAATTTGACCGTCAGGCCCTCACCTCTTCTGAGAATCCCCTGTAAGCCTATTATGAAAC
>JASDQU011246898.1:27816-44213 GCA_032191745.1 Picea mariana | reverse complement strand
GGGGGGGGGTGACATAATTCCCTAATAAGATGGTTCTCCTTAGGATGCGTTTCCATTGGGTGGGTCTATGAAAGGTCATCATCCATTTCTTCCACACTAGGAAGGGTTGTACCTAGCCTTGTGGGAAGAAGGGGCTAAAGGCCCAGGAGGTAAAAATAGTTGGCAAGAGTGAAAATCCAAAATAAAACCTTTGAGATGCTTCACCCATGGATTCTAGAGAAAGAAATAAAAGGCTTCTCAGTAAGAAAAGGGGACCTGTAATATAAAACAAAACTCAAGGTCTAGTTGGTGGATGGGAGGTCTCATCATGAGCCAACCTATTAGGTCCATGGGCATGTAGCGGTATGACACTACCATTTATTTGGTCACCAAACCAACGTAGTGGCTCTTGGTGGCATAGCCAAGAGAAAGGGGGTCTCATCACGAGCCCATTTTCGTGAAGTTCTTGTGGGTAACGCTGTTCCCTATGGTCACGACGCCAGGACAATGTCCCCCAACATTTCCTTGTTATCACTGCACCCTCTGCCCAAACATTTTCACTACACCATTTCACATAATTACATGTCCTAGATTGGCTTTCACCTGGGAAACACCCCAAACTTGAGGAGGATTAGCCTAATAGGACATCCTGAGACCCTCTCCAAACTTGACCTGTTAAACTGCATAACGTCTTTGAGAATTGGTCTGGGTAAAGGGGGGTTTGATGCATATGTTTGGGTAATTTGATTATTGGATGTGATTGACATTACTATGATTCCTGTGACTTATGAGCCCATGGAGGGCATAGTTGTTGTTGCTGTAGGAATTTGCCCAATGGACATGTACATATGGGGAGATGAATAACTTGGACCTCCATGGGATTGAAAGCCCACAGATGGATGTTGTGACCCCAACCAGGGGCAGAGAGATGTCAGAGACTTGAACCAGGGAGAAAGAAGGATTTTTAACCAGAGACACCTTGGCAGACCTAGACCCATGGGGATCTTTCCCTTCCACTTGGACGTTGTTGAAATAATGTAACTACAAAGAGTATTCAATTTATTATTGATGTATTATTCAATAGATCAACCCCCTTTTGCGGATTGATCATGTCGGGTATTGTAAATGACTAAATTCCCTTTTGCGGATTGGTCAAACCCTAATTGTAATATACTAAATGAGAAGCCGGCCCCCATAATATATTAAAGTGGTTATAACCACCAATATTGAGAAATTGTCCCTACCAGTGAAAAGACACCTCAATTCAGTACCCGCCAGATTGTATAAATAAGAGAGGCCAATGCCTCATTTGTTCACTGACTCACTTGTTCATCAGAGTGCAATTTTGGAGCTGTAGTTGGAGAAGAAGGAAGAGAGAGAGAGAGGCACATTCTTGGGAGAGGACTTTCTGTATTATTTGAGTTATCTCTTGGCATTGTATTGGCTATCTATATTAAGGAAGATTTTGCTGGGTTTTCTCCCCCATGAGGGTTTCCCAGTATAAATGATGTGTCTCCTGTGATTGTGTATTTCTTAGTGATCCTATCTATGCTATGGTTATATAGTGAATTGAAAAGAAACCTAATAATAGATTAAACTTTAACATGGTATCAGAGCTAAGTTAAAGAGAGCATCTTTCACAAGAAGAAGAAAAACGTCACTGTTGCCGTACATGAAAATTAGGGATTTTTATTGAAGAAGATTTTCAGCCTCAAAACCATCTAGAAAAGTGCGCCCTAACCCAAGGAATTCTTTGGCACCTTCAACGCATGTTTTCAGTGGGTAGATCTCCTGGAAAGTGAAACCCTAGTTTTCACAAAGTACTAGAAGTACTAGAAAACTAGAAGCACTAGAGTACCATAAGTACCAGACAACCAGAAGCACCAGTCCAGAAATCCGCTAATCAAGTTTGAGGGGGTAAAATTTGGATTTTCAGAAATCTGACTGCACCAGCTTACTCGCCTTAGCTCAGCGCATCTATCCCTTGGATCAAAATTTCAAAATTTGAAGTTTGGAAAATTAGGGTTTCCTCATAAAACCCTAAGTTGCAGTTGCAGTTGCAGTACTAGTTGAAGTATCCGCCGTAGTACCAGTTGCAGTCACCCTTGAAGTTTTTAAGAGTTGGTGATCATTATCGTTGCTACCAGATGGTGTCATTACCTGCAAATGCTATTAGAGGTATGTACTCACATATGTTTAAATTGTTAATCTTTAAAGGGTATTGGCAGGAGAAGGGATCTCTTGCCATAAATCCAGAAGGATCTCAAGATCCAACACATTCAGAGGAATTATGAAACCTGGGTGTGATTATTCGAATATGAATCTATATGTTATGACATTATTTTGATCAGTGTTGCATGTTGCAGCTATGACCATCATACTAACATTTGATCAAAATTAAAGTCAAGGTATTAGATGGATTAAAGTTGAGATCATAGAGTTTATTCTCTAACCCAACCTTCTGTCAAGATAACATATTGTCTTAGTACAAGAAGACAGGTTGAAGAAAGCACTCATCATTTTGAGTGAAGAAGAGTTGGAAGAAAAGAATCACACTCATTCTTGAGGATAGGGCTCTAGGTTCCAGGTTTGATTAATTAAGTTGATAAGATTCAAAGTTGCACATGACAAGTTGATAAGTAGTCTTTGAAAAGTACTATACTTGGTAGCATGTGAGCATATTGAGATAAATGCTTAATGTAATCATTTGCCTGATACAAACTAACATATCCTCTAGGAGAAATATCTTGTGTTATTTCCAGGTTGCCATGGAGGNCCTCATTTCGTATTGTATTTCTTACTTTTGATCTTTACTTCAGACAGGTCACAAGTGATAGCTCTAAAGGAGCTACTGTGATGATTATTCATGCTATCGTTTTATCTACTATTGTCAAAAGAGTATTAATCTTGCTTTTTGATCTTGTTTCAGGTCACAGGTGATAACCTTGAGGAAGCTATAGTGAAGGTTGTTGAAGGAAACATATTATATGAGACATGAAGCAGACTATGTACATGAACATATACACTCATGTAACAAATAAGATGAAGAAGAAGCTATCTCTCGAGATTCAAAGTATCTCATATTGAGATTGATTGAAAGGAGAAAAAGGCTCCAAAGATGACTGAACATTAGAATGGGAAGCAAATCTCTTTTAAAGCATGACTCTCTTTTTTAGACTTGGTATTCAACACCGAGTATACCCTGTAAGAGATAATGAAGTCCTTGTAGACTCAGAAGAAATCGTGAGTAAGCCTAATCTCAGAAAGGATCAGATGAAGAGACAACTTACAGGACTGGGAGACAGATGCCATGAGAATACTAGATCGTAGCTTCGGAAACTTCTAGGAGATATGAAATCCCCTGGGAAGATTCCCTTGTTTCAGTAATAGAGAAGGAAGCCAGTCAAAAAGACTAGGATATGGATTCTTCCGTGAGACTAGAAGAGAAGTTAATATTGACTTCCAATATTGATATATACAGATCAAGCATGTTGCAGATGTTCAAAGCTTGATGTGTGTCCAAAGAATTCTCCCAGCAAGAGGGAGAAGACTATGACGAGACACTTATTGAAGAAATAGTTCCAATATTTATGAAGACAACCAGAACAACCATGATTCATATGTAGTATGAGATGCAGGGGGAGTAATCACCATCTATTAAAATTGAGTGGCAGTTGGTGCAGTACATTAGTTGGGTCATGGAGACATGACTACAATGAAATATAGAGTTACCTCCATGAAAGAAGAAGAGCTATGTTCAGTATCAGTTATTGAGCCACTCTCAATTTCAAATGAAGTTGTTTCCATGATGGAGTAAAGGAATTACTCCCAGATTTCGGCAGTCACAGTGAGAATGGAGCAACCATTCTCAGCTTTAGAGCAGGTGCAAGTGCAGAGTCTTAGTTCTAGAAGGAACAGTTGCAGAAAGAGGAGATGACATACTCTCAATCAGTGAGACAAATAGTGCTTTGCAGAAAGCACATAGAGATAGCACATGATTGTGCAGGTTGAGTTGCAGTTGAGCAAGTGTACCAGATTGGTACAATGTAATGAGAAAAATTGATTTGAAGATTGAATATAGAAAGACTCATGTCTGCCAATTGAAGAAGGATTTGTACGTATTGAAGCAAGCTCCTAGAGCTTGATATGGCAGAATTTACAGTTTCCTAAAGAGCTTGGGATTTACCAAGAGTGAAGTTGATTCTAACCTTTATCTCAAGGTTATGAATGATGAGCCAGTGATGTTACTACTATATGTATATGATGTATTCTTGACAAGATGAAGAAAATCTCATCACAGATTGTTGAAGAAGCTCGCCACAGATTTTGATGGAAGACCTAAATGCACTATCTCTTAGGTCTTGAAGTTTGGCAGAGCACAGAGAAGATCTTCCTTAACCAAGGAAAGTATGCAGTTAAAATTGAAAAGGGTTGACATGTTGAAATGAAAATCCATGTACACACCCATGGAAACGAAGTTGAATCTCCTGGTAGATACCTCGTCAGAATTGGTTGAAGCTACTCTGTTCAGATAGATTACTGGTTTAGTGATGTATCTGATGAATACCAGGCTAGATATATGTTTTGCCTTGAGTTAGTATCCAGTAGAACCCAGACGTGTTCACATTGTTGTTGCAAAACATATGATGAGATACCTTAAGAGTACATTGAATTTTGGTCTCTATTATACTAGAGATATTGACTTCATACTGAGTGGTTACACCTATTCAGATTGAGCTGGAAGTGTTTCTGATAGAAAGAGCACTTAAGGATGTTGTTTCAGTCTGAGGTCAGCCATGATCTCATGGCAGAGTAGGAAGCAATTCAGTATTGCTCCAAGCATGGTAGAAGTGGAATACATTGTTGCATGTTCTGCCAATGGTGAAGCCATATGGCTTCATATGTTGTTCACTGATCTATTTGATCTAGAGATGGAAGCCACCGTGATTCTATGTGATAACCAAGTTGTATAAAAATGATGGAGAACCATGTGTTCCATGATGAGTCAAAGCACATAGAGATACGATATCACTTCACCCATGATATGATGCAGAGAGGAGCTATTAAACTCCAATATGTTGGCTCAGATGAGTAGGTTGCAAACCAAGCCTCTGTCTCGTGTAAAGTGTAAATACTTTCAAGACAAGCTTCGTATAGTCTGAAAGGACCTTCCTCGAAAGGGGGAGCAGTGTTGATGATACTATGGTATCCTGATCAGTAGTGGTAGATTCGTTAGGATTTTTATAATCCTAGGGAATCTTATGATTCCTAGGCAGATCCCGAAGGTTCGGTAAGGACAGACTGTCAGACTACCACGTGGTAGTTCTATTAGGATTTTATATCCTAGGGAATCTTATGATTCCTGGGCAACTCCTTAGGGACTTTCAGAGTACCACAAAATGTTGATGTGCCAGCTTAATTGTCGTGATGATGTGCCAGCTTAATTGTTGTGATGATGTGCCAACTTAATTGCTATGAGGATGTGCCAGCTTAAGTGCTGTGATTCCAGCCTCGTGTTGATGACATGCCAACCTCGTGCTATGATGATGTGCCAGCCTCGTGCTAATGACATGCAAGATGTTGGCCCTTGACCAAGTTTTGAGGAACACTTGGTCATGTTTGACCATTTTTGGACTTTGAAATCCTGTCAAAGATGGAGTGCCAGGAGAAGTAGAGATCACGGGATCTCGGTCCACTTTTGGGCCCTTTTAGGGGTTTGGGTTAATGTAATGGGAAAGGGATGTTGGCCCGTGGGTTTACTCATGATTAGGCCCACTTTTGTAATGTATAAATAGAAGGATAGGCAATGTAAGAAGGATTAGATATGATTTCTAAGTGCAATTGGTAGTGCATCTATGTGATGTTGAATAAGTTCTCTTTGCGAACTGTGTAAGGCTTGCAAGGCTAAGTGCAAGTTACTATGAGGTTGCTATAGGAAGCTAAGTGCTGTAATGCAAGGAAGAAGGATCTAGCAAGCTGTGTAGATCTTCTGTCCTATGAGAAGAAGGGTTTTGGAGGCTTTGTGCTTGTAACAGATTGAAGATGATAATAAAGAAGAAGATCTTGTGGACGTAGCCCCGGGGTGGGGGTGAACCACGTAAATCTGTGTGTTATGCTCTGTGATTTGATTCAATGTGTTTTTGTTTATGCTATGTGCTTTGATATATCCACTTATGCTCTGTGCTTCTTAGATATATATGATTGTTAAATTTGATGTGTATGAGGATGCTTAGTGCTGATCTACTGGATCTGATCTGGGTTACTATGGTTAAGTATTGAAATACTGTAGATCTGAGAGTACACCACGATGCTCTGTGCTATCTGTGAAGTAGAATAAGGGTTGAATATTGACAAATGATCGATGCTAAGTGCTTTGTAAATGATATAATCATAGATCTGTGTCCCAGCTAAGGTTGCAGACACCTGAGTCTTGCAACCACCCCTGCCTCTACCTTGGGTGAGACTTCATCTGCTTCACAAGTGTTGCTGAAAGGGCCGCTAGTTAGGGCTTTGTTGGTGCGCTCTTGAGCATCGAACCCTGGTTTTTCCCCTGTGCCAACAAATGGTTCCATTGTTGGGACCTGAAACTGTGATTGCTAGGAACTGAGGAAGAAAAAACTTTGTGCAAAAGAAATCTCTATGCGTAGATATGTTTCCCTAGTGTGCATCTTTTTACCCGAGCTGTGAAGATTTGTGCCAGGAATAAGGTCAAATCTGAAGGAAGGAAGATCAGATCTGAAGAAAGGAAGATCAGATCTGAAGAAAAGAAGTGAGATCTGAATGCTCTGTGCTCTAAGAAAAGTAAAAGTGGAAATTTCTGAAAGAAAGAGGTCAGATCTGCAGAAAATAGGTAATATCTGTAAGCTATGTGCTCTAATAAAGGAAAGAATAGTAAAAAGTTCTTAGATCTGGAAGCTTTGTGCTCTGTAGAAGTAAGATACGTGATTTTTTTTTGGTTCTAGAGCATGGATCTAGGTATGCTTGATAGATTCTGTCCTAGCTTAAAAACTAGGGCGTTAATAGAGGAAAGAAAGTTTGATATGAATAGATTTGATAAGTATAATTATAGATATGTTATACCTATGCATAGAAAGAATGTCTGGACTAACAAATGGATGCAAGATCCTAGAAATAATTTTCTGCAAGTTAGCTATCACGATTCTAGTGCACAGTACAGAAGAGGCTGAGGATCATTTAAAAGAAAGCAAGGATTAATCCTATGTTATAGTTGCAAAAACCATGCCATCTAGCTAAGGAATGCCTTGGTAGAAGACCTAGTTGTCTTTGTTGCAAAGCTAGGGACCATGAGGTATTGGATTTCCCTAGAATGATCGCTAAGCTTGAAAGGATAAATTTGAATCAAGAAGACCATAAGGAAGATCTAGAAAAGGTAGAAACCCAACAAGAATCAAAGAAAGTATTAATACATATGAAAGAAACCCTGAAAGAACATAAAGATGTTCGATTTCCAGAGATCTTCAAAGAAAAGGAGCAAGTCGAAGCAAGAATATGGGACTTCGACATTGACTGTATTCTTGATGAAGAAACACAAGTGAACATCATGCCAGAAAGAACTTGAGAAGCTATATGGAAGCTTGCCATGATTCCTTCGTTGGGAGGAATAGGACTATTTAGTGGAAAATTGATGATGTTATGTGGAAAACTCGCTTAGATACCTATGACAGTCAATGGAACTGCGACAAAAGAAGATTTTGAGATTATCAAATTGATTGAGGACAACACCCCGTTTACTATTCTACTCGAAAAACCTTGGATTGAAAGAGATCAAGCCAGAAAGAAGGAAGAAGAAGAGGTTTTATAACAACAGAAACAAGAGTTAAAAGACATCATGACTAAAAGGATCGCATAGTTGATAGAAGAACATGAGAACCACTTGAAGCCATATGACACTAGAAGCCCAGTTGTCGAGGCCAAAGCTACAGAAAAGGATGAAATTTCTACCCCAGACAAAGAAGAAGTGATATACCTAAACCCTAGGAGAGAATCTCACCAACACGAAGTGACTATGTCCGAGGAAAATAAGAATTAAAATGCGAAGAAAATCATCGAGACGAAGCTCACTAGAAAGAAGGCTACAAAACTAAGTAAGAAGAAGGCTAAGATTGAAAAATTACAGAAGATCCCAGAGGGTACCTCGCAGCAAGACACTTTGCAGAATTGGAGCTTCGTCGGGATATTAGAACAACGACATATGCCACTTCGCCGAGGCGAAGTAATATAGCTGTTGGAAGCCAATATAACCATTCGATTGCTGCTCCGAACGGGTCAGAAATCATTTATGGCTCGCCACTAGACCGTTAGACCACTCCATAACGGACATAACATAAGTTAATGCAGCCTCATACTCGTTGCAAGCAGACCGTTGCTAAGTTTCTCTACTTAGTCCGTCGCGCCACGCACCGATAATACTTTTTGCTAAGTGAGAATTTGAGCCCCAAACCTGAGATTACTTCACCCTGTGATCATTGCCTTGTTCCCATACCGTTCACTGTAGTCTCTGAATTCATTTCACACCCGAGCTAGTTGACCCAAGCTTGTATGTCGGACGAGCTCAGCACTGCTGAGAAAGTAGTTGAAGAAGTTTTGTTTGACTTAATGACTGAGAGAGTCATGTCGAAGCGAGGATGATCTACATGAGTCCAAGCATCATCAACAAGAGGACTCCAGGCCTCCCCTTCCACTGCTCGCACCGGTCCATCCCGGTCGATCGATGAGAAACAGACCAAGCACAGGGATGACATCGCAAATGCCAAGCTTATCCCACGCATTTTACCTACTTACTTACCACCTCTAAGCAGTGCCATCAACCATGACAGTGTACCAAGAGACTTCGAGTACACTTTGATCACCGCGTACCTTCCGAAAGGGGTGCGCGCAGTTTGTGTTGACTAAAACAAGCTCACAGTACTTAAATTTAGTGATTTTAACCTTGGAGATCGTAAAGTTTACAGCATGTTAGCCCCACATAAGTACTTAACCAGGACCAAAGGAAAGAATTTTAAGATTGTCCTGCAGTCATGGAACCAGAACCTCGCGTAGTCCACACTGGTTAATGTAATGAAGATCCTGCACTTCGGCAGACATCAGGAAGTCAATGCATGCATCAAGTTGCTGTTGTCCTGCTACCACGAAGGATACTTACGGTTGGACCACCACATCACTGTGGATCCGACCTTGATCAATCAGATCACAAGACTTAGTATGCAAGGCCCTGACCCACATGATTTTTACCCTAGAAAGAACTTAGACCGAGCACTAGCACAGAGGATAAAAGAAACTTATGGCGATGTCGAGAAAGGCACACGAGGCTACAAGGTAGCCTCTATCCAAAGTGGCACAGTGCGCCTTCCCTGTCAGCTGATCACGGGCAATCTAGTTCATAAGAACAAACCAACACAAGTGACTGGATTCGTAGTTGACCTCCCAGGGAAGTGCGTCGAGGGACTACAGATCAACTGGGCGCAGTACCTTGTAAACCAGCTAGAGCTTGATTGCAGAGAAGAGCAAGACCAAGGGTATGAGTTCCACTTTAGTTGTTTCTCATACTAATCGCTTTCATCACCTGGGAGCTACCAGAAGGTGCCACTTTTTCGGAGATCGAACTCTTCGAACCACTGGCCGCGAAGTTCTGTACACTGTGGTACTCCAGTGACATGAACAAGCAGTTGTAGTCCAATGCCATATTCCACGCCTATTATAACCAATTGAAGATTGCAATCCAGTCTACACACGCTACAAAGTAAAGTGATGGAAGTCTCCCAACGACTTCAACCAATCTAAGAAAAGGCATGCCAACCGTTCACTGAAGTTGAAATCCAGGGAGACGAGCTTGAACAGGTTGTCATCACCGCAGAACAATTCCTGGAAGGGCTAGTAAACGACGCAATGATCCAGGAGTTCACTGAGAAAGAGGTTGTCGCACTACAGTTGGTCGAAGTAGCTCGAGCCAAGCTCGAGGAATTCGAGGTAGAATTGATCAGACCAGAGTGACTTGGGACGAGTCATAGGTGTGTGTTGGGAGCATGTTGGCCCTTGACCAAGTTTTGAGGAACACTTGGTCATATTTGACCATTTTTGGACTTCGACATCCTATCAAAGATGGAGCACCAGGCGAAGCCGAGATCACAGGATCTCGGTCCACTTTTGGGCCCTTTTAGGGTTTTGGGTTAATGTAATGGGAAAGGGATGTCGGCCCGTGGGTTTACCCACAATTAGGCCCACTTTTGTAATGTATAAATAGAATTATAGGCAATGTAAGAAGGAGTAGATATGATTGCTTAGTGCAATTGGTAGTGCATCTATGTGATGTTGAATAAGTGCTCTGTGTGAACTGTGTAAGGCTTACAAGGCTAAGTGCAAGTTACTGTGAGGTTTCTATAGGAAGCTAAGTGTTGTAACGCAAGGAAGAAAGATCTAGCGAGATGCGCAGATATTGTGTCCTATGTGAAGAAGGGTTTTGGAGGCTTTGTGTTTGTAACAGATTGAAGACGATAATAAAGACGTATCCCCAGGGTGGGGGTGAACCACGTAAATCTGTGTGTTATGCTCTGTGCTTTGATTCAATGTGTTTTTGCTAATGCTATGTGCTTTGATATATCCACTTATGCTCTATGATTCTTAGATATATATGATTGTTAGATCTGATGTGTATGAGGATGCTTAGTGTTGATCTACTAGATCTGATCTGGGCTACTATGGTTAAGTATTGAAATACTGTAGATCTGAGTGTACACCGCGATGCTCTGTGATATCTATGAAGTAGAATAAGGGTTGAATATTGACGAATGATCAATGTTAAGTGCTCTGTAAATGATATAATCACAGATCTGTGTCCCAGATAAGGTTGCAGACACCTGAGTCTTGCAACCACGCCTGCCTCTACCTCGGGTGAGACTTCATCTTCTTTGCAGGTGTTGTCGAAAGGGCTAGTAGTTAGGGCTTTGTTGGTGTGCTCTTGAGCGTTGAACCCTGGGTCTGCCCCTGTGCCAACACTAGCCTCGTGATGTGATGATGTGCCAACCTCGTGCTGTGATGATGTGTTTCTAGCTTCGCGCTGAAGACTCTTAGCCCAATGATGATGTTGATGATGCTCCAACCTTTGTGCTGTGTTATTTTTGTTATTGATGATGATGATGTATTAGTGTTATACTAATCCATGTTGATGGAGATGTTGATGATGCCACTTTAGCTTCTTTCTAAAGATGATGTTGATGATGCCACTTTAGTGTCTTGCTAAAGATGATGTTGATGATGCCACTTTAGCTTCCTACTAAAGGTGATGTTGATGATGCCACTTTAGCTTCTTGCTGAAGATGATGATGATGATGTTATTTCAGCTTCAATGCTGAAGATGATGATGTTACTTTAGCCTCATGCTAAAGATGTTGATGATATTACTTTAGCCACATGCTAAAGAAGACGATGATGTTACTTTAACCTCATGCTAAAGAAGAATGATGATGCTACTCCAACTCCATGTTGTGAATGATGATGATGAGAAAATTTTTTGATGATTTATAGATACGCCAGTCAGTGTTCCAAGATGTTGTTGATGATGTTGCTCTCTCTCTCGCTCAATGTTGTTGTAGAATACCCTTCTTGTTAAGGGGGAGTGTTGAAATAATGTAACTACAAAGAGTATTCAATTTATTATTGATGTATTATTTAGTAGATCAATCCCCTTTCGTGGATTGATCATGTCGGGTATTGTAAATGACCAAATCCCCTTTTCTGGATTGGTCAAACCCTAATTGTAATATAGTAAATGAGAAGTCGTCCCCCATAATATATTAAAGTGGTTATAACCACCCATATTGAGAAATCGGCTCTGCCAGTGAAAAGACACCTCAGTTCAGTACCCGCCAGATTGTATAAATAAGAGAGGCCAATGCCTCATTTGTTCACTCACTCACTTCTTCATCAGAGCACAAGTTTGGAGCTATAGTTGGAGAAGAAGGAAGAGAGAGAGAGGCACATTCTTGGGAGAGGACTTTCTGTATTGTTTGAGTTATCTCTTGGCATTGTATTGGCTATCTATATTAAGGAAGTTTTTGTTGGGTTTTCTCCCCCATGAGGGTTTCCCAGGATAAATGATGTGTCTCTTGTGATTGTGTATTTCTCAATGATCCTATATATGCTATGGTTATCTAGTGAATTGAAAAGAAACCTAATAATATCTTAAACCTTAACAAACGTTGGACTTGGGAGCCCATGATGTCACCTTTGTGACCTTAGACGTCACCCAACGTCATGATTGACATTATGGAGACAATTATGTGCTAATTGGCACGTGTGGCATCATCCAGGGGCTTGGTAGGCCTAAAGTTTTGCAGATGAGGCCCAACATTCCACCCAGGAGGCTCAACGTCACCCTAGAAGGGCGTGACATCACCTATAAAAGTGATTTTAGGGTTTAATTAAAGACATTTATGTAAAAACTGGAGTTTTGATGTAATTTGGCCATGTCGGCCTTTTGATGACCTAAATTTAATTAAAGGTCATAAGTATTGTATAAATAGTGAGATAAAACTCTCATTTTATCATCATTGACTCATCACACAAGTGGTGGTCTAAAATTCGACCCTCTTTAAGGGTTATTGGCTGAAATTAAGTGGTGCACAATTTTTGGGGAGGCAAATCTTGGTGTATTTTGGCAAATTTTCATGTGGAGGATCTTCAACTAGGGTTTATGTTTCATTATTCTTGGTGAAGTATGTATAAAATATGCATTTCTTTATTTTGAATGAATTATTATGGTGAATTTACTTGTTTCATGTTAAATATTATGAAATTGCTTGCTTGAAACCCTAGGAGAAAGACATATGTTACTATCTTTTTCTCTATAATGTTCCACTTTCTAAGATTTCTTGAAATGCACCTATCTAAAAGTAGATACTAGTGCCCTACCATTTTAGCACTCTAGTAACCCTTCTCCATTGCCTATTGCATATTTTATTTCAATTTGTCTAAGGAAAAGAGAAATCGCTAGGGCATAATTTTTATTACTTTCTAGCAATTATCTCTAGGACTTAGATTTTTGAGGCCTTGGGATACCAACACCTCTATCATCCTCTCCATACCCTTTGGATACATATTTTCATTGTTATTTTCCTCTAAGAATTGTTGTTTCTATCATTGACTCCAGTACCCTAGAAGGTACTAGTCTACCCATTACAAGTCTTGATTGATCAAACAATTTTCAGAACATCTTCTCTTGAACACCTACTAACTCCTATTAACCTTAGATTAGCCTAAATCATTAACCCACTTTTTGTTGTTGAAAAATATTTCTACAGCCATATAACAACAAAAAATTAACCATAAAAGTGATGTGTTATGCTAGCTAGACATTGCTAAAACTGCTTGTGACTATCCATTATCAATTTGCCTAGTTAAAGCTATTATTTCAAGTCTTTTATCAAGCATTTTGAAGCATAATTATTGTGGATTTTGTAAATCTATTATTGCTGTTATAAACTGCTGTATTGCTGCAATTCTATATTAGCAAGTACATTTCTTAAGATTTCATTGTCTTATGAAGCACTAATATCATTTTGGTACCTGGAAAGTGCCCCTTTTTGCTTTGTTGTCTTGTTCTGGGCAGGTACATAATAATGTTCTCTTGCTTCATGTTCAATAAGACTTAAATAACCCTTTTAACTTGAGTGACCTTTGAGAGGGAGGGATTTTTCTGTATCATTTGCCTTAGCCTTCTCAAACCCTCAGGCCACTAGGGACGTCTCCCCTGGTGTACTGCAACATACCCCTAAATAGAAAGGGATTTCCTATTAAGGTGACAATAATAGGTTATTCCCAGTTACGCCAATTCTGTATCCACTTGCCTTGGGATTTGGGCAAGTACAAATTGTGCGATAACAATGCTGACTGGTAACGAGAATTACGAATAATGGTATGGAAAGATCAAAATCACTATGATTTTCAATGACTGATGGAATTTCATTTGTGAAGCACCAATTTCGAATGAAGAAGAAGCTGAATCAACTGCTAGACAAGCGTAACCGAAGAGTAGCAGACCGACCATTCCTACATCATACAAGGAGCATGGCATATGGAAGGATAAAGAACATAACAAATATGTTGTGATTGCTACGAAAGTAAGTGAAGGGGTGAGCCACCATATTTTTTCCATTAATGACTCCTATAGTGCTTTGAATAAATCAAACAACTTGTATGACACTCACTCAGAATTGGAACTTATACAATTGCTGGTGAAGCTCTTCAACCTAGAGTTGAAGAATGATGACCCTATAGATTTGGATTTTGGAATCAAAGCCATAATGCATGACATTGAAGCCACTGGTGTGAATATAAACCTCCCACTCACAACCTTCATTAATTCCCTCTACCCTACATATTCTCACTATCTTGAATCTTTGCACGCTAGTGGTAAAATGAAATCCATGACATTTGATACTTTGGTAAAGAGAGTTGCAGAAAGTGAAAAAGCCTTTGGAAAGAAGCTTTCTCAGTTCACTAGTGAGATTGTTTTTCTTTCTCGGAAAGGGAAGAATCAATCACATGATTCTTCTAGAGGAGAAGGAAACAATAGAGGATGTGGAAGAAAGACTTTCATAGGTAGGGGGAGTAGACACAACTAAGGTGAGAGATCTAATCTTCATTGTACCCATTGAAGAAGGAATGGGTCACATGAATCAAATGACTGTAGAGTCCCATGGGAGAAAATTAAAGATGAACATAATGAAAAAGAAGACAAATGTAAAACATCATATTTTACGAAATGTAAAGCACCTGAATCTTCTCATTACATTGTTTCCCACTGCAATATAGGGGTAACTGAAGATTTGTTTAACACTTCATGTACTTCTTGGAGAGATGCATGGATTCTTCACACATGTGAAACCTCCCACATGACATTCCAAAGAGACGTATTTGAATATTTCAATGACAATATAGATGACATAATGTATTTTATAGATAAATTGAGTCTCAAACCTTTGGGAATGAGAACTATTAGGCTTAAATTGCTTGGACTCCTGGATTTTCTTCTGCATGATGTGCTCTATCTTCCTGAGTTGCAAAGGAACTTATCATCCCTTGTGCACATATGACATCAACGCCACTCTATTCATATCTTCGGTGGAAATTTTGAAATAAGGAAGGATTCAAACAACATGGTTATAATGACTGTAATGGAAGATGGAAGACTGTTGAAACTGAAAGGGACATCTTCTCATGCACATAATTACACATACCTATCTCATCATAATGAAGGTACAATTCCATTTACTATTTTGTCACATGCTAGAGTTTTCAAATTAATTATGACAACCTTCCTTTCCTTAAAAAGAATGGTGTTTTTGGTTTGCCTACTATTCCTAGGAACTTGAAACCGTGTGATGCTTGTATCCTTGGAAAACATAGCAAGCAACCATTTCATGATTCTACTTTTGGAGCATGTAGAAAACTTGAACTGGTACATTTTGATTTGTGTGGTCCTATGCATGTTCTTTTTGCAAATGGAAATAAATATATCATGTATTTTGTTGATGATTACACTATGATGTGTTAGGTGTAATTGTTGAAAGATGAATCACAACCTTTTGAAACTTTTAAAAATTTTCATGTATGGATTCAAATTGAAGCTCAGTTTCGTATTGGTTCTCTTCGCACTGGTAATGGAAGATAATATACATCTAATGAATTTGAAAACCATATACACCAACATGGGATCAAACATCAAACCACAGTTCCATACAATCCTCAACATAATGGTGTAGTTGAAAGAATGAACAAAACTCTCCTAAATATGGTTCATTCCATGATGTTTTTCAAGAATGTAAAATTGATGTTTTGGGTTGATGCAGTTCTATGTATAGTTTATGTGAAAAACATGTGTCCATCTCATGCTCTTGAAAAAAAGACTCCTTTTGAAATGTGGTATGGACACATTCCTTTGGTGAGGCATCTCACAGTCTTTGGTTCCACTTGCTATGCCTTAATTCCTAAGGAACCAAGAAACAATATTGGCGCAAGGAGTTGGAAATGCATCTTCTTGGGGTACTCAAATACCACCAAGGGATATTGTCTTTACGATGAGGTAAACAAGAAACTCATTCTTTCTAGAGATATAGTCTTTATTGAATCCTCCAAGAATGAAAAAAATGTTGAGAGGCAACTTGGTCATCTAGAAAAATTCACTTATATAAAGAGATACCATGAATTTGATGATGAGATTCCACATCTTGAAGGGGGAATCCCCATCTTGGATCAATCTTTGGAATCTCCTTTTGAAGCACCATCTCCCCCTCATGAAGAAGTTCCAACCACTTCATCAATACCTATATTTCATTTGGATCATTTCATTGAGAGGATTGAAAGGCTGAGTCTTGATGAGAATTTAACACCATCTCAATCAA
>JASDQU011246897.1:7691-30925 GCA_032191745.1 Picea mariana | reverse complement strand
TATATAAAATATCATAAAGATTTATTATATTTGTATAATTGTTTTTGTTTGATCTATATAATTTGTGATTTGTGTTGAATTATATAAATACTATAGAGATTTTCAATATTTATATAATTTCTTTTGTTTTGATATACGATATAATTTGAACTCAAATTTGTATTATTTTTATGTTATATGTTTATATTTTATTTCATTACAAAACCTTAATATTTCACACTTTTAGTTTTGATACCAATATTTTTTTTGACAAGGACTTGTAGATATTTTATTAATAAAATTCTCGCCATGCTTGTAACGGAGTACAAAAGAGTTCAAAAATATCATAGGCATATCTAAAAATTTAAGAAGATCTACTTTTGATTTGGCTATCATTACATTACAAATTTGCGCGTTTCTATTGTATAGAAAATACCTAGAATGAGTATATATTTAAAAAACATTAGAAATCTATGTGCCATTTCATTTGCATGTGCAGGCATGTTCATATCAAGACAAGGTTGATTGAATGATGGGGCAGAATCGTTGTCGGAGGGAGAATCGACGATGTCCGGAGGAGATGGTGCTACTTGCTGTAAATGTGTTGAACCTGCACAGAATAGATCTAGCTAGAAAATACTACACACAATTGCATAGAGAAATTTAGAAAGAAGAAGAAGGAGAGAAAGAATGGAAGAATTCTCATTAACCATTATGAATAATGAATAATTTACACATTATATACTCTGTATAAATCAATCAATGCGCACTGGAGGAGAACGAATGCACCATAGTGGTGGTCTAGACTGATCTGGACACACACCAATAGTTACAGGAGTGAACTTCCACCTAGTCTAGTCTTGCAGGCAGTTACGGGAGTGAACTACCACCTAGCTGAGTTAACTAGTCAACCAGTCTCCAGTTAACTAACTGAACAAAGTGTAGTGAGGAGTAGATCAAGGAATCAAGGGTAATGCGACAGTCTGGTGATGATCCCAAGGCAAGTGCGCATTAGCATGGTGATGATCCCAATGTTGCATGGTGATAAAACCAATGCAATATCTAGACTCAACTCAACTAGTCAAACTGAAGTGTCAATTGAAGAGAAGATTCTCCAGGTGGAATATTCTCTCCTAAAAAATAGGAGACTGGATAAATGACTAATAATGACTAATAAACAAGGAAAAATCTTAGGAAAAAGAAATCCTAGGTGTGTGTGAAGTAACTCCAACACCCCCCTGAACATCACTATGGTGAAAATAAAGAATGGGTCCCGACAACGAGGCCATGTTAGGTGACCAAATACAAAAGATACATTGAAATAAAGTGAGTAAAGAGGGAAAAAATCATGGGAAAACCCCCCACTCAAGGTACAATGTATGTAAAAATAAGAACTATAGTTGTTAGGAAACTGTGTCCTTCACTCCAAGACAACTTCGCAGAGAATGGAACTTCTGCTCAGTGAAGGTCTTGGTGAAGATATTTTTCGTATGTTCTGCTGAAGGAAAGAACTGTAGGTCGATGATACCCTCCTGTACTAAGTCCTGGATGTAGTTCATGTGGATCCGATGTGCTTCGTCCACTGCCTCTGAAATGGATCTCTGCAGAACTTCAGAGTGCTCTGGTTGTCACACCAGATGACGATCAACCGATGAAACAAAATGCCAAACTAAATGAGAAAATGTTCTAGCCACATAGCTTGAATGGTTATGTTAACTACCCCTTTGTCCTCTACCTTGAATGAATATAAAGCAATGGCAACTTGCTTCTTGCTCGACAAACATATAGGCCTAGAACCAAGACTGAGTGAGTAACCAGATGTGGAATTCCGATCAGTGCTATCGTTGGCCCAGTTAGAATCAATAAACCCGATGAGATCTAATGTAGAGTCTGTTGCATAATGAATCCCAAAGGTGATGGATCCCTATACGTATTGAAGGATACACTTTGCAGTCTTCCAATTTAGCTCATGCGGGTCCTACATGAACCTAAAAAACTGCGTCAACTGCATATGAGAGGTCTGGTCTGGAGTGTGTGAGATACAAAAAGCTCCCCACAAGCTATTTGTACAGTTTGTTGTCAACCAATGGAGTCTCCCCACCATCCTCAAGTTTGACTCCTGATAGGAAAGAAGTCGGAGAAGACTTGCAGTCTGTCATGTGAAATCTCTCAAGGAGATCTCGTGCATACTTGGCATGAGACAATTTGATTCTTGATGCATCTTGACTGATCTCGAGTCTAAGGAAGAAGTGTAGCGGACCCATGTCCATCATCAAAAACTCTTCATGTAGAATCTTCTTGTCTGCAACAATCGCTGAAGTCGAGTAATCAATGATCAACAAATCATCAACATACATAACTAAGAGTAGAAGTGAATCAACCATCCTGAGCATGTAAACATTTGGCTCTGATTTACAATGTACAAATTTCTTTGACAACAGGTAGGAGTCCATCTTGGCATACCATGCTATCATAGCCTACTTGAGTCCATAAAGGGACTTCTTTAGTCGACATACCAAAGATGAGTCCTACATAAATCCTTGGGCTTTCTCCATGTAGATCTCCTCAGAGATATCACCGTGAAGAAATGCATTCTTCACGTCCATCTGATGGACTTCCCATCCCTTGGTTGTCCCAATGGAAAGTGTCAATCGTATGGAATCCATCTTCGCTACTGGAGCGAAGGTCTCATCATAGTCAATACCATGCACCTGCTGAAAGCCTTTGGAAACAAGCGTCGCTTTGTATATGCTAATCTGTCCATCCGCTCCGCTCTTGGTATTGTAGAATCATCTGCATCTGACAAGTTTCCTCCTAGAAGGAAGGGGAACCAGATTCCAAGTCTGGTTCTTGAGGAGGGAGTTGTACTCCTCTTACATGGAGGATTCACAAAAGGGATTTCTAGCAGCCTCGCCATAAGACTGTGGATCTGAAGACTAAACCAAGAAAAGATGTGTGGAGGGAAATGGTTCAGTGGAAGTGAGTGCAACAGGAGGATCCTCAAAATTAGATCAAGTCCTCCTAGTATCGGACGGATCACCAACGAAATCCCCTGCATCTTGAAGAGTAGTATACACCCAGTTGGGCCTCTGCTCTGGCTCTGCAACTGCATCTGGATGCTCCGACTTTGCATCTGACTATATTGACTCTGAATTTGAATCATCTGAGTCCTTTGAATCAGAACTCTCATCTGAAGAAGATTCAACATGTGCATTTTCATCATCTCAGACACGTGGAAGAGTTAAAGTGTCTGCATATGGTTGTTGAGGTACATGTGAGACACTTTCCTCGAATTGGACACTACGCTCAATGATTATCTGGTCCAAGGAAAGATAAATAAGCCTATATCCCTTCACACTGTCAGGGTATCCAACAAAAATAAACTCAGTGCTCTGTGGATCAAGTGCCTTCCTCTTTTCAGAGGGAATCCGGGCCCATGCACGTGAACCAAAAATGCGAAAGTGGGCCACTTCCAAGCCTCGTAGGGAGTCTTATCCTTGAAAGATCTATGGGGTGATATCTTTTGGATGTATGTTGCACAATTAAGTGTTTGACCCATAGTCTCTATGGTACTGACTTTGCATGCAACATGCAATATGCCATCTCCTTTAGAGATTTGTTTTTCTGCTCAGCAACTCCGTTTTGTTGCGGAGTATAGGGAACTGTGTGCTGCAACTGAATCCCTGACTCATGGAAAATATTATGGATCTCATGATTTACATACTCTCCCCGTTATTAGTTCAGAGGACTTTGATCTTCTTTTGAGACTGTCTCAACCAAGGCTTTGAAATATTTGAGGTGTTGAAAGACCTCATATTTTTTCCTGTGAAAGTAAATCCATGTAAAACGTGACAAATCATCAACAAAAATGAGAACAAACCTCATTTTGTTGATAGATGGATGTGGAAAATGACTCATAAGGTCATTGTGGATCAGATTTAAAGGCGCAGAATCTCTCTGAGACTCTCCTTTGTTGAATTTCTCTTGAGGGTTTTTTCCGAGAACACATCACTCACATACTCCCTTAGAGAAATGGATGTATGGTAGACCATCAACCATTCTTTGCTTGCTAAGTTGTTGCATGTATCTGAAATTCAAATGTTCAAATCTTTTGTGCCATATCCTACTAATTTCATCAACATGAGTAAAAAGTAAAGCATAATCAAGTTCAATGAATTCATAAAATGTATACAATCTAGATGGATGATTTACCTCACCGGTAGAAACCCTGGAGTTTGTTTTCATGTAATAGATGTCCACAATGTTTGGTGTGAATATGAATTTCTTTCCAGTGCCGAAATTAGTCAACTGATACACGGAGAGAAGGTTGACGAAAAGTTTGGGAATGTGCAACACATTCTCGAAGCTTCCGTTAGTGAGTTCAATCCTTCCTTTGTTGGTGACTTCGACAGAAGAGTTGTCCCCCGTCAGAATACGAGGAACTTTGCATGCATCCAATGAAGAATATACTTCTTTTAAGGCAACCATGTGATGTGATTCTTTTGAATCTACAATCCAAGCATTGAGAGAGGAGTTGATGGCAATCAAGGCATGGCTAAAATTGTCTTTCTTGGGATTCTGATCTTCTGTCTTCTTCTTCTTAGCACACTCGGGGATACGATCTCCAAGGTTGTTTAGCTGAAGTATTTGAGTCATTATATATATTTGTTTTTGCGTGCATGCTAATTATGGATGGAATCCTTTGTGACAATACATGTATTTCTCCCCTTTTCTTCCCTTTTCCCCTTTCGATCCAGAAGCATCAGTGAAGGGTTTTGCGTACCCTTCCTTCTTCGGATGTGCATGGGATTTCCTTTTGTATTTATCTTTAGATTTCTGATATTTATGGCTTGTATATTTCACAGTCAGTGCATGCGCCTTTTGGCCTTTTATTTTTCCCATGTTGATGAGCTTGGTTTTCTCTTGTGTCAGTGATTCGATAAACTCCTCAAGAGAAGGCATATTGTAGGTGGATCTAGAGGTGAATCTGATAGAATGGAATGTGGATACAAATACAGATAATTCAGGACCAAGTTTGGAGAGAATGGTTAGAACTATTTGTTTTTCCTCCTTATATTTATCAATCCCACAAGCTTTGAGTTGCGACAGTAAATACTTGAATTTTGTAAAGAAATATTGGACATTGTCAAATCTTTTTGGATCCAATGTGAGCGATTCCACCTCCAACATGTGTCCCCTCATATAATATTGTTTTCCAAAGAGCCCTTCCATGGTGGTCCAGGCTTCATTAGGATTCTTATAGGAAGATATGTGAAAAAGGAGATCGGGATAAATAAGACTGCAAATTGTTCTGAGTGCCTCATCCATGCGATTTAAATACTTGGATTTTTCTATTGATGATGTCGTTTATGTGTCTGTATTCAAGGTTAACATGTATAAACCTCTGGTTCAAAGATGTATGGCTATTTTCTCCTTCCATGCAAAGTTGTTGTAAGGTATAATAATGAATTCTTTTTGGAAATCCATCTTTCCGTTGTCTTCAATATTTTGTACCTGCAAAAAAAATTCGTCTATTTTTTGCTTAGCAGTTCATTGGCTATGATACCAAGTAAATGTGTTGAACCTGCACAGAATAGATCTAGCTAGAAAATACTACACATATTTGCAGAGAGAAATTGAGAAAGAAGAAAAAGGAGAGAAAGAATGGAAGAATTCTCATTAACCGTTATGAATAACGAATAATTTACACATGATATATTCTCTATAACTCAATGAATGCGCACTGGAGGAGAATCAATGCGCCATAGTAGTGTTCTAGAGTGATATGGACACACACCAAAAGTTACGGGAGTGAACTTCCACCTAGTCTAGTCTCTCCGACAGTTACGGGAGTGAACTGCCACCTAGCTGAGTTAACTAGTCAACCAATCTTCAATTAACTGATTGGACAAAGTGTAGTGAGGTGTAGATCAATGAATCAAGGGTAATGTGCCAGTCTGGTGATGATCCCAAGGCAAGTGTGCATTAGTATGGTGATGATATCAAGGTTTCATGGTGATAAAACCAATGCAACATCTAGACTCAACTCAACTAGTCAAATTGAAGTGTCAACTGAAGAGAATATTCTCCAGGTGGAATATTCTCTCCTAAAAAATAGGAGATTGGATAAATGACTAATAATGACTAACAAACAAGTAAAAACCTTAGTAAAATAAATTATGGGTGCCTGTGAAGTAACTCCAACACTTTCATCTACAAACTTTCAACCTAAGCCTCGATGGCATCCACCTCATAATGTTTTTACCTCGTCGCTCTCATATGCTAGATGAGAATGTCCAGGATGTATAAAACTCGAGAAGACGAGTTCTAGTATTCTATTTGAAGTTTCTAAAGTTCCTTTCCCAGTGTGTCTAGGGGGTCCTCTTGGGCCTATTATTGTCTTCTTCTGCAAGTCATTCGACTCAAAGTGGGATGTTTCATGCACGAGCATTATTATGACCTTAAATGGAAATTACTTAGCTGACGGATTGTGAGTAACGGAGGAGGCTCCCACTGCTTTGAATTTTTTTTTTCTTCATGGGTATGACACATGGATGACATGCATTGTATTGGGTTGGATTTGCATTGATTATGGAATTGGATGGTGGGATAATCTCCCATTAATATTAATTTTCCCTTTTGTGAGTGTGACAGTCATCTTGGTTTAAGTCCACCAACCAATTATTTTCCCTTAAAACATGATGATAAGAAACTTGACATATTAAGTTGGAGAGTTGAGAGTCCTTCAATAGACTACCTTTAACTAGGCTTTGCATAGTATTTAGAGAGTAGCCAATGATGATGATGTGTTGGATATGGATTTGGTTTTCTCTTGATTATTTTTGGCCTGCCCTTTACTCTAAATAGAGCATATTCTTTCGCTTGATTATTTGTGGCCCGCCCTAGACTCCAAAGCCAAGCTTATCTCAGTATTCCCCATGAGGTCAATAATAACTCCTCCCACACCTACTTAGCCTAGTTTTGATACCAATATTTAAAAAATAAAATAGTTATGTTATTTTCTTCCATATTTTAAATTTTAAATTTTTACTCTTAATTTTTAACCATCCTAAATCCATTTTAATCTAGAATCTATCAATTTTCTAAATGTAAACTTTTGCATAGTTTAAAATTTTGAATAAATTTATAAAGTTTAAATTCAAAAAATTTAATCTAATAATTATAATAGTATGATCGTGAGAAACTAGTTAAATTTGAAGCTAATGTTTTTACAAAATATTAGAATATTTAAAATAAAAATATTTTCTTTGTAAACATTTAATATATTTAAATATACACTATTGAACTTCTAAAATTTATTTTTACATTGAAGTAAAAAAAAATAAGATAATAATAATTATTAATTATAAATAATTAAAAATACATAGACTTAATAAACATTAAAGATAAATATTATAATATATATAATATATTATATCTGCGAATGAGGTGTTATATATTATAAGATAAATACTATTTCGTAAATGCATAAGGAGAGGTTTTATCAAGGCCAAGAACATTTGATAAAAATCCAAGTAATCCAACATACAAGATTCAAAGTAGTTGTGTGTGATTGGAATCACTGGTGGAGGAACAAATCGCATGGAGAAGAGGAAAGCCATCTTTGAAGTGATGTGTACAAGAAACTAAATATCACATTGTTTTCTTGGTTACAATTTTTAATTAGTAGTGATTCTAGTGATTCTTCCAAAAGTATTAGTATTCTTCTTTTGTGAAATAAATGATAATGAATTATGAAGAACCAGTCATAGAATAAGGTAATCGGTCATAAAATTTAAAATTTAAGTTGGTAGTTTTTGATGTATGTGGTGCCACAACAACACATCACTAGTTTGATTATGCCTATAGTTTTTTACGGCTTGTGATTCTTGGAAAATTTGGTAACCTAATAACAACAAATATTGGTTATAGTTTTGATCCTTGTGTGTTTGTAAGCCTGTGTGAAATATGTCATTTTGTAAGATTGATTGTTGGATACATTCAATATCTAGATTGCTCTCCTATATAACTAGATAATACAACGTGCTATGTACTTCGATACATGAGAGCATGTCAATAGAATGATTCATCATCTAGACTTTTTTTCTATCAAATACAGTGAGATATGGACTTTGAAAGATGTAAGAATGTCAAGAATTGTTGATCATTACAAATACATCATCGATGGTTAGAAGCAATTGTATCTTTAATGGATGAAGTGATAACTTGAATGAATGGTGAGAAAAATCATAGTCTATGAAAGTTCAGAAGTGGACGAAGATGTTGATGAATACTATACCAGAAAATGATAAAAAAGATCAAAGTTCAATATTCTTTTTGTAAAATGTGTTTATTTGATTTTATTATTGTTCTTTCTTATGGAAGCATTAAGGGAGGGTGTTATAATTAATGCTTACATTATAATTGGTTTCCGTTTTCTAGATCAAGTTTGTTGTGAGTGTTGGGTAGGCGTTATATTATTTGCATGTGTGTGAAGGGGGAGGGGCGGGGGCGGAGGGTGCATCAGATTTGATGACTGCATTTGATGATCCCTCACTAGTAATGAACCTAGTGTAGTGTGCACTAGGAACTTTCTTAGGGGGGCGCTGGATTGGCCCCCCTTGGTTATGTGGAGTGTTTAGTTGCGGGAGCTATTCCGGAGCTTAGGGGCTTTGGGGAATCACTTTAAAAAAAAAATGGCATTTTTTTCTATTTTAGCATTTTTTTTTTCTATTTTTAGGGGTTTTCTAAATTAACCTCATATTAAGGGATTAGGACTTTGGTAGCTACAAAATACCTAAAATTTGTATATATTGTATTTCGAACGAATGATGAAATTAGTACAATGAATAGTTGATAGGTGTGGCACCAAGGAAGAATGGTTTTCTCCTGGTTAAGGATTTCCAGCATTAATCTTTGTGTACTATGTGTATGAGCCATTGATTAATATCTATTTTGATTAGAATTTGTATACATTGCTTTACTTCATAGCTTATAGGAGAGATATTCTCCAACTATCATAAGTTTGTTATGTAGTTGATGAAATACTTCATGTATAAATATGTACATGATTGAATAATAAGGTAAGTATAATATATTTTTAGTGTGAATAATAACTATTCTCCCAAATTTTTAGTAGGTTTACATTTGTTCTCATCTTCTATTGATATATGGAATGGTTTTTTGATAAAGAATGTTATCTTTCTTGTTAAGAACAATAGGTTGATGAGGAATATGTTTCCTTTTTTGCAAATCCCCATTCTACTCATGTAATCTTTAATAGGTTGGTGAGGAACATGTTTCCTTTTTCGCAAATTCCCATTCTACTCATGTAATCTTTAGTGAGGAACATGTTTCCTTTTTTCAAATCCGCATGCCTTCTCTTAATTAATTAATTAATTAAATATAAATATATATATATATATATATATATATATAAATAATTTGAAGTCAAATTTGTATTATTTTTATGTTATATTTTTATATTTTATTTCACTACAAAATTATTTATATTTTTGATTATTAGTTTTTACAGGAATATATATATATTTTTAATTTTTTAATTATATTTTTTTATTTGTATTGTACACTTTATATATATATATATATATATATATATATATATATAATTTTTAATTAATTTAGATTCATTTTACTGTATCAATTTTTTATAGCTAATAAAATTCAATAAAATTTAATAAATTATTAAAAGCTCAAATTTAATAAAGTTTAATAATTTATATTTAAAGCTTAATAAGTTTATTTAATATTTAAAATTCAATAAATTTAATTGAATAGTTGTCTCATTATGATTGAAAGATCACTTAAATTTGAAACTAATATTTTTACAAAACTTAAAATAAAATAATTGAAATATTTTATTTATAAACTTTTAATATATTTCAATATATATTAATTAGATTTCAATAATAAATTTTATAGTGAAATAAATAAAACTAAGTTAATAATTATTATTAAATACTAATTATAAATAATTAAAAAGGAAAAATATTAATAAAAACTAAAGATAAATGTTAATAATTAGTGTAATGTAAGTGAGTTCTTAAAAAAGAGTAAGTAGATTTAAAAAATTATTTTAATTTATATCCATTAAATAATAAATATAATGGTTAAGGAAATAGTGAATGTAAATATTCATAACAACAAGAAACATCATTGGATATGTAGTCAAGTTTCAGTAAAATATATAAATATGGTTACTTGATAAAGAGGGACTTATATTCTAGTCAATTATAGTCAATCATGGTCTACTACTTGTCCCCACCCACTTTGCACAACAACATTAATTAAAGTGGTTGATATATTGACGTCATTAGTTTGGAAAGATGGAAAATGACAGTAATTGGGTTATATCAATCACTTTTATTAATGTTCTTGTGCTAGTTTTAACCATCTTAAGTTTTTTCTTCTTTTACAATTTCTTTCATTTTTCATCTCTGTTTTCTCTTCTATTTCCTCTCTATATTCCTTTTCATATTTTCTACTTATTTTCTCTTCCTCTCCTATCTTATTTCTCCTTCATCTTCTTCTCTACTCCAATCTATTCACTTCTGTCTTTTGAAAAGGAAGAAAGGTATGGAATGATCTTCTTACACTAATTCATGAAAGAAAAAAGTACTAAAAAAAGTAAAACATAATAGTTGTAAACAAATAAAATAAACAACAAACCATTAGACAAACAAATATCCTAGGGAAAAATGGTCATGAGAAAAAACTCAGACTCTAAAGCAATATCTCAATCTATTCCTAAGTTACTAACAACACACTTTTAGATCTATACTCTTACTAGGAGTAATGAGTACCAATTTGAAGTCTCTATCGACCAACTTGCTAACTCTTTATCATAATTCCATGAGGCATCTTACAATGGTGTACCACAAGCCTTTAAATAGGACTCCTGGTATAAAATCCCATGAGCAAATACCATGGGCCCATTAACATTGAACACATATCATTAATTGTATCAAAGTTATCCTAACTACTCTTTGTCAAGATTAACACAACATTCTCCCTTTAAATTTGACTTAGCTTAGAATAAACACCTACCTCCTTTACCCAAATCTACTTATACACTTTGGACCATAAAAAGAAGAGTAAGCATGCCTAAATAAATCTTATAATCATATACTCACTATAACACTTCATAAAATTCAATTCCATAAAAACACTTACAATTCTATTAAGTGATACTATAAGTTTCAACCAATTTCATTACTCCAATTACATAAAAACACTTAAAATTTTATAAGATTCAAGTGATCTTACAAACTTCAACCTATTTCATTGCCAATACTACAAACTTCAACCTATTTCATTGCCAACATTTACAGATAACAGTACTTCTCAACCAAGTACTTATATTATCATTGTATGTCCAAAGAAATAATACAGTAACTCTATTCCAAATAAAGTGACTGGAATTAAACACTCTTAACCAAATATTTCTTCACCTGTATGTGGAAAATATATCAATCAAATCACATGCACATCACGTGATGGCGGTCTCATTCTTCTCCTGGAAACAACCACTCTGATCTACACCATTTCCCTATGTTTCGACTCCTATCTACACCATTTCCCTGAGTTGGCATAAGTGACCTCCTTCACAATGGTTTAGGTTTAGATGCATCCTTGCCATGCTGTCCAAAGAACCTTCACCTCATGTTGTTTCAATTTGCTGATACATGAGGATATTGTGCACACATCCACTAAAATATTTCTCCACAAAAGCACGATGTCCAAGTGTACTAAAATTTATATCTAACCTACATGTCTACCTCCCTACGAAAACGTCATTTGCCAATAGTTTTCCACGCGGCTACAATGTCATTTCGTCCATCCAAATCTCAGCGGTACTAAGAATCACAACGACCGGTCGGCTACTACGTCATTTAGACCGTCCTAATTGTAGCGGCACTAAAAATCGCAACATGTACGTTGTTCATAATGATTTGAATAATAACAATTTTCATTGTGGAGTTTTTCTTTCAAGGCCCCGTTACAGTGGTATCAGATCCTGTCAATTTGTTGTGACTTGTCCATCATTTGCTGGTTCAGAGAGAAGTCAGAGAGACTCTGTCTATTGTTTGGAGGCACAGAGATCCCGATCTATATTGATTGCTGGAAAAGCAGTGATTAAAGTACTTATCAGAGGCCTGGAATATGCAGGCGTCTTGGTAAGACCTCATTTCTCTGAAATTCACAGGCGGATTTGGGTGGCATAATAAAGATATTGTCCGGCAGCCAAGGTCGAAGGTGTGCCTGTTAGATCGTAACGGGATATACAAAAATAAGGGGGATTTTCAACTGTGCCCGAGTTCGTATTTGTGAGATTTTTTTTTTAATTCATTGCAAGTGGAATTTAATTTACACGCAGATTGCACAGTACCTCCTGCATATTTTGATTTCAATCAAACAAAATTTGCATTTACATTGTTCTTATAATGCATTCTTTAATACCGATTGTGGGAGTAGTGCTTTCAGTAGTAGTGCTATCTGGAAAAGAGAATTACTAAGAATGGTTTCGTAAATTAAAGAACACTCTTCTTTTTAATGATTTATGGGAGGATGTTTGTGAAGGAAAGGATGCCAATGAACCAGAAGAAAAGGATGACAATGAACCAGAGAAACCTACATATGACAAATAATTTGCAATTCGGAAGAGTAAAGATAAAAAGGCATATGCTTTAATTTCTGCTTTTGTAATTGAAGAGGTAAGTCGACATATTCTTTACAGCACCAAAACATTTACAGTATTAAAGAAATTAAAATATCTTTATGACTCTTATTCAGAGCTGTAAATTATACAATTGTTCATGAACTAAAAGATAATGATCCCATGAAGTTAGCTTTAGAAATTAAATCTCTTTTTCATGATATTGAATCTATTGGTGTCAAAATTGATCTGCAACTCATTGTATTTATTAAATCCCTATATTCTACTTATTCACACTACTTAGAGTCTCTTCAATCTAGTGGACATATGAAAGCCATGACTTTTGATGTATTTGTAGACAAAATTGTTGAAAGAGAGAAAGCCTTTCGAAAGAAGGAATCTCTTTTCAATTCCATTGTTTCGACTTTCTGTCTCGCACAGAAAGAGTAGAAGCCTAGAGAAGAGTCTATTAGACATAACCATAGTAGCAGAGGTCGTCGTAAAAGATCATTTAGAGGCGGCAAGGGGGGCGATATTCATGAAGGTGAGAGACAAACAGATGAAAGACAATAAAAACATTTTCAGAATGATAACCAACCTGTTAAGTGCTATAGGTTTGGTAAACTGGGTCATACTACCTCGGGTCATACTTCCTCTCATTGTCACACTCCTTGGGAAAATATTTGTGAGAAGAAAGAGCAACAGTGTCCAAACAAAGGAAAACCACCTGAATCTTCGCACTATATTCTTGCCCATTGTAATATTAGTATCAATGAAGTTTTTAGCAATTATTTTGCTTCTTGGGAAGACACTTGGATTTTAGATACTGGAGCCACTTGTCATATGACCTTTAGTAGATATTTTTTTGAGACATTTAGTAATCACATTGAAAGAATAGTTTATTTTGTTGATAAGTCACAGTTAGGAATTGGATCTATTCGACTTAGATTACCAAGGCTTATTGATTATATTTTACACGACATTCTTTATATTCCTCAATTAAAAAGAAATCTGATGTTTCTCATACATATCAGAAAGCAAGGGAATTCTATACATATGTTTGATGGTATAATTGAAATAAGAAGAGCATATGATCATGTGATTGTTGTGACTAGTGTTGAAGTAGACAAACTTTTAAAACTCAAAGGTAGATCATCTTCTCCATCCAATTGTGCCCTTTTGGCACAACATAGTGATACTTTGTCTTCCAACTTGTTGTGGCATGCTAATTTTGGTGATATTAATTATGATAGTATAAAGATTATGAAACAAAAACGTATTCAAGGGCTTCATACTATTCAAAGAGAACTTTCTCCATGTAATTCTTTTATTTTAGGCAAACAATGTTAACAACCTTTTTATGGATATACATCCAAAGCTTCCAGGGAGTTAGCACTTATACATTCTGATCTATGTGGGCCCATGCATGTTCCATATGATAATGATAATAAATATATGTTGACTTTTATTGATGATTACACCAGGTGATCCAAGTGGATATTGATGGTCACCCACCTATAATTCCAACTGGCTCCTCTTGAAAGTTTTTAGTTCAACATGTTCTTATGTACTTCTTTGCAGTTTTGGGTTCTACACTTCTGGGGTTGTCTGAATCCCTACACATATTCTAGGTGGATATTGGTGGCCTCCCACCTAATCCAACTAGATTATTATGTATATTCTCATGTCAGCACATATTGTTGTACTTCCAGGGTCGTTTTGGGGCCTTAAACAATGTTTTTTTGGCTCGCCATAGTCAAACTATAGGCGGAGACAGAGTTTGATAACGTAATGCGTATTTCTCGAAAAAACCTTTCCAACGGGCTATCACGCGTCTAAAATGGAGTTCGTATGAAAAAGTTACGACCCCTCGAAGTTGAGGTACCAACTTACCCATAAGGGCCTACATAAATTTTGGTGTTTCATCTCCTAGAGTTAGGTTTTTCGATGTCTCGGTTTTTTCATTAAGGAGTAATGTTAACAATTCCTATGGAGCCTCATTGTAATCATTCTTCTCAGATGGATGCACGTAGCATCCACATCTCTTCTCAGAGATAGCTACCACCATTCGAGCATGTGTTTCAGTTTTGCAGTTTTACAGTTTTAGCCTATTTCATTTATTCAATAGAAGATATTGTTCACTGGATATCTCTGTTGTTCTTCACATCTATGTGTTTATTGTATTTAGTTTGTTAATCATTTCCTTCCTCTCCTAAATTCAGATCAGTGGTATCAGAGCGGTCTACTCTTCATTTTTTTTTCTTCGTGCATGTCCTCGACAAGATCTAGGTACAAGAAGTTGGGACTCAAAACAATAGATCATTTCTGAGATCGACCGCGTTGAGCCCGAAAACAACCCATGGGCGATAAAAAGAAATATGATGGAGAAGGATATCCTTTTAAAATGTTTCTCCAAGAATCCCTTGCACGACAAAGGAATGAAATGATGGACAACTTTGTGCAAATCCTTCAGCAGTTACCCATAAGAGAAGCATCTTCATCAAGCAGCCATGCAACCCCCTTCAAGGTACATGTAAATTTTGATATTCCATTATTCGGACTGATAGATGTAGATGCTTTAGATAAATGGTTGAATCTGCTTGAAGGGTATTTTTTGGTCCACAATTTTTCTGATAGGGAAAAGATTACCTTTTCACTCCTCAAGGTCCTCCCCCATGTTAAGGATTAGTGGGATACTTACTCTGAGCAAAGGGCCATAGAGGAATATGCAATATTTGTGGTTTCCCCTACATGGGATTCCTTTTGGGATGACATTAAAGAATAGTACTACCCTGTTGGAAGCTACGAGGACTAGTACATCAGATGGACAACCCTGCATTATGAAAGGGACCATACAGTACCATATTTTACCAATATTTTTCATACCCTGCACACTAAATTGGGTATCAAAGACTCTGAGCGACATCTGGTGCTCAAATACAGTTGTTGTTGGCATAGATACATTGAAACAAAAATGGAGTTTCTAAACATCGCCTCATTGGGTATGTCTTATAGATATGCTATCAAGATCGAGCAAAATTTAAGAAGAATAGGCGAGAATTTGGATCTCCAAACTCCTCATAGTAGAAGCAAGGAAAAGGTGGCCCCAACCCACACAACAAGGGACAGAGAAAATTTTGGCCACTCTCAGGATAACTAGTCCAAGCTGCAACACAATAAGGGAAATGAGAAGACGAAGAAGGACACAGGAAAATGGTGTGAATACCATAAAATCCCTTGGCAAAACACTAAAGAAATGTTCTCTAAGAAGTCACTCATGGCTGAGCTGAAGGATTCCGATTTAGAGGTCGATTCTGACTCCGACTCAAATTCAGAAGGAGGGAAGTGGATTATCGATGTTGAATCCAGTGCCACTATCGCTACCACCAAAGTCCATCCAATCGAGCTAGAAGAACCAGAGGAAGGGGAATACCTCTTTCACTCACAGATGTGGATAAAGGGGGATCTGCTTCATTTCATTGTCGATTGCAGAAGTTAGAAGAAATTTATCTCAGCAGAGGTCGTCAAGCATCTAGACCTCTCGATGACACCGCACCCATAGCCCTACACCATCAGCTAGCTTCGCCAAGGAAGAGATCTCTGTGTCAGCCAACAACGTCGTCTTCCCTATGACATCAAGCCTTTCAAAGACAAGGTATTGTGTGATATTTCTCCCCTTGAATTTTTTGATTTTCTTTTAGGGAAACCATATTTTTGGAAGCGTCATGGTATGTATGAGTTTAGACCCTGCATTTTTATTATTACTTTGGGTAGACAATTGTACAAGATACCAAAGGTAGCGTCACCTACTGCTATTTCTTTAATCTTTGCTAAACAATGCGGTAAGGTCATTTCATAGACTGAGAATTTCATCTTCTTTGTGATCCATTCTCATAGTAAGCATAAGGTATCTTCCACATCCATGGCCTCTACACAAAACCTCTCTTTGTAGCAGAAGCAAGTGGACGGGATCGTGGAAGAGTACAAACACATCTTCTCCTCACCCACCGGGGTACCAACACATTGCCAAGTCAAGCATCCAATTGATCTCACCCATGGTGCCCCTCTGCCTAATGGACCATTCTATTGCCACTCACTAATGGAAAATGACAAAATCAGGCATCATATCCAAGAGATTATTCAAAAGGGGAACATCAGACCCAACTCCTCCCCTTGCGACAACCCGATTGTACTGATGCAGAAGAAGGACGGGGCATTGGGAATCTGCATTGATTACAAGGCATTAAAAAAATCACAGTTAGGAACCGATAACCAATTCCTAGGATTGATGACCTTCTTGATCAACTCAAGGGGGAAAAGTTCTTCAGCAAGATTGACCTAAAGTCTGGCTACCACCAAGTTCCCATTAAACCAATTGATGTATGGAATACAACTTTCAAATATAAATAAGGTCTCTTTGAATGGTTGGTCATGCCCTTTGGCTTAACAAATGCACCAACCACTTCTACGAGGTTGATGGATGGTGTATTGAGACCCTTCACCAACTCTTTTGTGGTGGTATATTTGGATGACATCCTCATATTCAACAGAACTTGTGAGGAGCACATGCGGCATATTCAACAAGTTTTGAGCACTCGGTTGCAGCACAAGCTATATACCAACTTGGAAAAATGCTCCTTTGGCATGAACATGGTCCCATACTTGGGATACATTGTTGATGAGGATGGGTTACGTGTTGATCTAGCTAAGATCCAATTCATTCGTGACTGGATAGCCCCGACCACACTAACCGAGCTTCGGAGCTTCTTGGGACTAGCCAACTTCTATAGATGATTCGTTTTGGGGATTATACCATATTACATGGGCCCTCATCCAAGTGACCAAGGGTAGTGGCAGGTAAAATATCATATGGGGGAAGGAACAACAACGAGCATTTGATTATCTGAAGCATCACTTTTGATCATCTCCAATAATCTCCTTGTTGGATCTGCAACAACCGTTCGATATTGAGACTGATGCATATGACTATGTTGTAGGCACATTTCTCACTCAACACGGTCATTCGATGGCATACCATAATGAGACACTCTCAGATACTGTCTGGAAATACCCCACCTATGACAAGGAAATGTATTCCATTATAAAATCATGTCATGAATGGAAACATTACATTCTGGGAAAGGAGAATATCATCCACACTTATCACAATCCTCTGTAGTTCATACAAGCACAGGGGAAGTTGCAGAATGACCTCTATCATAAGTGGTCCACCTACTTGCAGTAGTTCCATCTCAACATCAAGTATAATACAGGGAACACAAATCGTGTCATTGACTGCCTTAGTTGACCTCTCGTGGTTGTACTCACCACTGTGCTCCATTCTTGTGTACATGAGGCATCTAAGTGGCCCCAACTTTATCAACAAAATCTGGAATTCTCCACCGCCTATCAGCTCTTCGGTACATGTGAAAATGTCACCAATTTTCACATTCAGGACAGATTGTTATGCCATCTAGCAAATTTTTGTGTTCCTTCAAGTGAGCATGGAAAGTTTATTTGGGAAGCCCACTAAAGTTAGATGGCAGGACATTTTGGCGTAGAGACAACTGTGGCCTTTCTACAAAAACATTTTTATTGGCAAAAAATTTGATAGGACATCGACAAGTATATCATATCATGCATTGTCTGTGCCATTTCCAAGACAACCATCAAGAAGCAAGGCTTATACACCTCTCTTCCTACTCCCAAGAAGCCTTGGGAATCCATCTCGATGGATTACATGTCTGGCCCTCCATCCACCAAGAAAGGCAATGATTGTGTATTTTTGGTGGTTGATCGGTTTTCGAGGATGGCCATCCTCACAACCTACAATAAGAACATCGCAGTGGGAGATACTGCCAAGATATTCTTCGAATGAGTGTGGGTACATTTTGGGATACCACATATCATCATCTCTGACTGGGACAACAAGTTCTCAACACCAAGCTCACTAAATCCACTACTTTCCATCCCCAAACCGACGGCCAAACATAGGTGGTCAATCGGATGATTGTGCACATCCTTCACATGCACAACTCTAAGCATCTGCGTACATGGGATGAGAGTCTCCCCTATGTCCATCACAACTACAACAGGTCTCTCCATAGCTCCACTAGCCATAGCCCATTTCAGGTGGGGCTGAGATTCCAACCCTTGGATCCCATTGATGTTGCACTAGCTCTTGCAATCACATAGGCAAACTCTTCCCATGTTCATTATGAGATCTAAAAATACACCAGATTCATTGAGCGAATTCAGCACATCCACCAACAGGTCCATGATATCTTTTCAGAAAGCCAATGCTAAGTGCAAGTAGCGCCATGATCAATACATGGTACAACACAAATTTCAAGTTGGAGACAAGGTCTGGTTACATTTGCAAAAAGAGCATCTTACAAGGCCCCATCGAAAGCTCCACCCACTTCGCTATGAGCTTTAAACTATCACCAAGGTTATAGGTAGAAATTCTTTTGAGCTCAACACTCCATCCTTCCTTGGCTTGCACCTAGTGTTCAATGTGGACCTCGTTCAAGTATATTTTCCACCATTATTGGACACCTCAGAGATCACATAACAGTTGACACCGACAGAGCTCAACCCTGACTACATGGAACATGCATCCACTAATCAAATAATGGACATAAGTCAAGGGAACTCATCAGTAAAGGATCCAAATTTATCGAGTTGTCAAGGCAGGGCAACTACTACACCAAGGAAAGTGGCTCACCCAGGGCCAAATTCAACATAATTTTCCTCACCTAATGGGGGAACTCAATGCAATGGAGACCATTGATTCCTAAGGGGGGAGGACTGATCTAGGTGGATATTGGTGGTCACCCACCTATTCCAACTAGCTCCTTTTGACATTTTTTGGTTCAGTATGTTCTTTTGTACTTCTTTGTAATTGTGCGTTCTACACTTTCGAGGTTGTCTGAAGCCCTACACATCTTCCAGGTGGATACTAGTTGCCTCCCACCTAATCCAACTGACTTATTTTGTATGTTCTCATGTCAACACATGTTTTTGTACTTTTAGGGTTGTTTTGGGGCCCTAAACAATGTTTTTGTTTATCTCTCCACAGTAAAAATACCTTTCCAACGGGCTATCACGCACCTAAAATGGATGTCGTGTTGATACTAAGAGGGGGTGTGAATCAATATCAAGTACAATTTAAAACATTTTTTAACTTAGACTTAAACCATTCAATTATATCCAATGAGCAATGAACAATAGTATTAGAGTTACACCAATACACAATACACCATGCACAATATATGAGAAATAATCAATAGTTATTGTTCAAGGGAAGTAATGAATTCCAAAGGTAACTACAGCTTCCAAATGTAAAGGGAGGGATAAAACTCCAAGAGGAAGATACAATCCTCCAATATCAAGAGAGGGTTTAACTCTCCATACTTGTCCCTTCCTTCCACCCAATAATATATGAGAGATAATAATACTTTACATTAAATCATCACCATCAACCAACCATCACATAAAACCTGATAATGCTTCAATAGAATTCTTCAACTTCTGCAATTATTCAATTCTTGGAATACTCTGATTCTGTAGATAATATTACTCAATGTATTGTCTGAAACTTCTCCAAGTTTCACTCCTTGAATCCTCCCCAAAAAAAAGATATAGAAAGAATGGTAGACCTTGTTCAATTCTGGTTTATTCAGGAGACCGAACTTATACAGAATTCCCCGCGCTCAATATTTAACATCAGATTCTAAAACTCGCATACAAGAAACTAAAGTCCGTACTATTTCCAATTAAATTTGTGCCACTTAATTTGGATTCTCTATGAATAAGTTATGACTATTTTACCCGGAACACCTGTTTATTGACTAGCTTCAGGACTGGTCAAAAGCCCTATCTTCCACATAGTGTATCTCCATAGTTATAGTGAATCAAGAGATGAAAATTTTACCATAGGTACATTGATATATCTTCTCAATACCATAGCAATTTCACCATCTGAATCATTCTAGAAAAAAAATTATAGTGAAAATCATAAGATGACTCGAAAATAACATACCTTAGAACACATCACCAAAAGACTTCATCCTCCCTTGAAATTCGGCCTTCTTTACTTCTGATTTCCTCTGAAATTAGACTTGTGTATAAAATAAATGTATAATGATATTTATTTATACCATTTATGTCACTTCCTTTTAACATTAGGGTCGACCTGACACTTTCTTATTTTGTAGTTCTTTTCTTTAATTATCTTCAGGGCCTACATGTACTTCCTTCTTCAATTCACTTTGTCATCTTCACAAATTCATTTCTCCTCAACCATGAGGATCCACGTGACGTGCCACATACCACTGGAAAAAACATGATGTATATTATCCATCCATGGGTGTTGTATCTGCATGTGCATTGTCCTTCATGTCTAAATACCTTCATCAATCTTGCGGTCCAAAACCTATGACTAGGGTTGACATCAATGACAACAACTAATCTTCCAACAATCTCCCCCTTTTTTATTGATGGAAACACTCATGCTCCCCCTATCATCATGATCCCAATTTTTGTCCCCCTTTGACATCAATGGCAAAGGGTAGGGCTTCTCCCCCTGAGTTTAATTTCAAAAGGTAACTCTCTTCTTTGGGGCTGCTCCCCCTGAAAATGTGGCACTCAATAATACTTCATCCTTATCTTTGGTCTTTGGGAATTTTTCTTCCTTGGAATCCTTTTGTGTGGCTTCTTTCTTCTCTCTCTTCTTCATGTTTAGGACGTATATGTTGTTCGATCTTCTTGTTGCAGTTGCAACCAAGATTCCTGATTTATTTTCACTAATTTTACATTTTCGGGAGTCAAACGTAAGAGTGTATACTTGATCACACATTTTAGTAACATTGAGTATATTATGATTCAAGTCTTCAACCAATAGAACATTCTTTTCTTTTACAATTTTTATTCCAAGCTCTACTACACCTTCTCCAAGTATTTTGGCAGATGATTCATCTCCAAATGTAACATTGTAACCCTTTATCTTCAAGTTGATGAATTTGTCTTGATCCCCGATCATGTGTGAAGAACATCCACTGTCTATGTACAATTCATCTTCTTCTTTACATTCTTCAGTGGCTAATGCTGTTCGACAATCTTCATTATTTGGAATCTCTTTCCTTCTCCTGTGGTTGGCATAGGGATATCTTCATTCATATATCTGCAATCTCAGGCTTTGTGACCAAGATAATTTCATTTGTATCATACAATACTTTTGTCCATCAATGGGTAAAATGAATTATAACTTATATTGACAAATCCACGATTATTTCCATATCTTCTGTTTACACCATTCATGTTTCTTGCATTTTTGTTCATTTCATTGATTCTACAATTAATTTCCTTATGTCCAAAATTTTTGCAAGTATAACAATGACCAAGAAATAAATTTTGATACTTCGGAGTAAGTTACCTTCTTTGTGATGTAGTCCATCTGGGTTCATGATCTACTCTTCTGTAGTTTCCTTTATACTTATTAAAGCTTTTTTTATTCCTGAAGGTAGGAGGTCTTCATGTATATTCATCTCTTTTGTAATCATTCATTCTTTCTGGTATCCTAGTCCACTTCTCATCAACTATCTGTGTATCTCTTTATTCAACCTTCTTGTTGGTATTTGCATATTCTTTGTATGAAGTTTCATCCATGCATCCAAGATGTGTTAATTATTTTGGCACTTGAGAGTTTCTTAAGATCTTCCTCAATGAGACAACTTCTTGTTCAATTTTCTCACAATCTTTTTCTTTCTTCATCATTTGGACCTTCTTTACTTCTGCTATTCTTCTTGCTTCTTCAAGTAGAGTTTTCAAGGAAATAGTTTCTTCTCTTAGTTTCTGAAAGTCTTTTAATTGTTTCTTTAAGCTTACAACTATCTTTTCATAACTACCAAATTCACTTCTTAGTTTTCTACATGTGTCTTTGAGCTTTCTATTTTCAATCTCAACATGCTTCAATTTGTTAAGATTCTCATCTTCTTGTTGAATCATTTCTACTTAATGATTTTCTTCTTTTTCATTGTCATCTCTTTCAATCCTTGGATGAGGACATTCAAATTCAACATGTCCTACTCCCTCACAATTAAAGAAAAATAACTAACCTCTATTTGCTTCATTGAAATCCGAGATGTTGAAATTTACTTCAACTTATTTTTCTTCTTTTGATTCTTCCCTTGCATAAAGGTACTGTAGCTTGTCCCAAATCTCTTTTGTTGATGCACATGATCCCACCTTGGATTTCACTGAATCTACCAATCCATCCATGATGGTATCTATTGACAATTTTTTATTCCTTTTTTCTTCCTTATGAGCTGTAGACTTTGGTTTTTTTAAGGGATTGTATCCTAAAGCAACTGAGAAACAAACATCCACCCTAAGAGCTTTCAAGTAAGTTTCAATTCTATTACTCCAGTATTAAAAATTGCTTCCATCAAATGGTGGAATCCCATTTGGAATGTTGTCTTCCATTTCTTCTTAGGATCTTCCTTCCAGTGGTTAAATTGTACTAAAGGTAACCTTCTCTAATACCAATTGTGGATACTGAGAGGCGAGTGAATCAATA
>JASDQU011246896.1:5973-25772 GCA_032191745.1 Picea mariana | reverse complement strand
CCCCCAAACCCCTCGGACTCCGCAGAGGGGGTACCCCCCCTCTGCACTCCCCCGCGTGGAAGAGTGTACATACTTCTGGGGTGTAAATACTTTATGGGGTATAAACATGGCTGAAAGAAAGGACCTCTGAAGCAGGAAGATAATCAGGCTCCACAACCAACAGGTGTGTCTTGATTTCATGCACGACGATTGAGGGGTCGATCCCTGGCATTTCTTCGTAGCTCCAAGCGAATACATCACAGAATTATTTAAACAGGGTGGTGTAAGAGACCACCTCTTCAAGTGTGCAATTATCACCGAGGTTAATGTTTTCCAAAATGCCTTCTTTGATCAAAATATCAGTAACAATTGTAGTATAAATATTACCTAGATTCCCCTCAGAAAGAGTATCTTGTGTGAGGACGGGAGATTGTGGAGAATTGATAACATCAGGAGAGAAGACAGAGTGTATGTCTTCGTGAATTTCTTCTAGAGGCAGAAGAAAAGAGGATCAATGATAGCGATCATCCCAAGGTACGTCGTCGATGCTAAGCATTTCCATTATAGATTCGTCAGAAGGAAAAATTTGGGAAATGTAATCGATTGCAAATGATAGGGAATTTAACCATGATGACATCGAGTAGATATTGGGTGCCAATAGATGTGGGTCGTCTGGGGAGGGAGAGGCATATTGAATAGCAACGTATGTGTCCTTGACTGGGCTAAGTGGCATGGTGTCACCTAGTGCATCGAATTCCATAGGACTAGGTACAATCCAAGGGTCAGATGATTCCAAAGATTGATAAGCCATAGTCGAAATCATATTGACGATGGAAATATGATGTGTGGTGGGTGGAAGTGGTATAGGGAAGGTGCCCATAAGGCTAGAAACTTTCAACAATCCAACACCAATGCTTTCATACGTAATCTTGTGGTCTCCCAGAAAAGGAATGGTGTTGGTAGCAGGAGCAAGAGCATCAGGTGTACATAAATCTAGTTGGTCGATAGTGGAAATTTTTCCTTGATGAGGGAATTGTACACATAGAAACACCGACGAGGTGATGATAGTCATAGCATAGAACCAACTTCTTCCAAGTAACAGGTTGTAATCGAGGGGGCCATCGACCACCTCGACATCAACAGTAATGGTTTTTCCGCCCAACTGAATGGCTAAGGACTGTAAAAGTCCATGAGGATAAAATCCTTGCCCATCGAAAGCGCGTAACATCATAGGGGATTTGTTAAGGGAAGGTGATTTCAAGCCTTTCAAACAAGCCAAAGACATGACACAAGTAGAGGCTCCCTCATCCAAGATAGTTCTGTGGATTTGCTGATTGTGAACAACAACATCGATTTGAAAAGCTAGTTGGTGGGAGAGTCAAGACTTATAATCATCCAAATTAAACATGATATTATTAGGTGACTCGGGATCAAAAGTGTCAATGGCAGCCAAGAGCATTTTACGTTGATTGGGACAGTGTTGTAGAACTTCCAAAGCAGACATAGCACACGACGCTTGAGCCAAGTCTTCAATGATGTTGTAGTTTTGGGTAGCCCGTGAACTAGGATTGAAGGTAGATTTACGAATAGTTCTCTTAGGAGGGCATAAGATGGATTCAAACAAAGGTTTCCTGATCTGGAGTGATGCGGACGGAGGACTAATGGAAGATGGTGATGGGTCTGGTAAAGAACCATTAGTGGCCTTCGGCTTATCAGGTTTAAATGGTGTGTCGTATGTCGTAGTACGAGTGGTCAAATCAATCCCGTTAAACATGTAAATATGGGCACTTGTCGAGGCCTCATCATGGGATTGGCTGGAACTGCCCCCAGGAGTGGGGGTTTGAGCAACCAAGGATTTCTGTTGTGGAAAAGGCTGCGTGAGCACGGCAGGTTGTGAATTTTCTTTAAAAATTTTGGTCGCTTCATCATGATGTAGACAATCTCAGGTGTAGTGATCATCACCACAAATGAGACATGGGAATTTCGATTTCTGCTGTGGTTTCTTTTCGACAGCAGGGGTTTGAGTTTGATTTTTTGGTTGTTCATTGTTATTATTTTTCTTCGGTTTATTTCTCGTCTTCTTCTTACCTCTGGATTGTTGTGAAGGGGAAGATTGGATTGCATTCACCTCAAAGATCTGAGTTTGAGGGGAGGTAGAAGAGGGTGTGGTCGAACTGAGAGCAGATGTTGAACCGGACTGTTGGGTTTCTCTGGTCGACTGGGAAGTAGATTGGGTTTTGACGGAGCCAATAACTCCATTCACGTGTGAAGTAGATGACGGTTTGGATGGATCAGTAGTGGCACGGGTAGCATTTGGTATCAATTCGTACAGAGTACCAGATTGCGAATAAACCAAATCTAAGTACTGAGCTCGAGCAATAGCTTCTTCCTCGGTGACTACACCATCCATGGCAACATCACGAGCAATCGGGGGTAACAGTGATTTAGTGAACCATTTCGCCAATCATTGGTCAGGAATGATTACTTTGATCATCCTTCGTCGTCATTTCCATTCATGAATATGATCAGAGATATGTACAGAGTTCGTCTGACAAAGGGAGGTCAGTAGTTTGGTACTTGTCTTGTATCGAATGGGTAGTTGGAAGTGCTTGAGAAAAGACATGGCAAGGGAGTTGAAATCTTGAAAAGAAGCATGTGGTAGTTCAATATACCACTTTGTTGCAGAACTCATAAGTGTTCGTTGGAAAAGACGCAAACGTATAGAATCATCCATGAGGGAGTTTGATGAACACCACAAATGGAAATTCATCACATGGTTATTTGGATATTCTCTAGATTTTTCGTCAAATTTCAGAATATCAGAAGGAAGTTTAGCTGGAATAACTGGCCAAACCGGAGAATGAAAAATAGTATCATTCGTTAACCAAGAAAAGTCTGGGAGATCCAGAGTCGCAAGGAAAGGTAACTGTTGGTTAATTAGTGGGTGATACTGGTGTGGTATAGGAACACCAGTAGGACCATACACTGGGTTAGGTGGATAATTGTAACCAGTGGATCCTGCTGCATAAGGTTGATGTTGACTAGAGTACACAGGATTCGAGGGGGTTCGAGAAACATGTGCGAGCAGAGGATAACCGGATGGGTTTTGAGGATTATAAGTCGGATTTGGTGTTTTCCTGTAAGGGGGGTAAACATTTTGTCCATAAAGAGGATATAGATGAGTTCCTTGAGGAAGAATAGGTTGTTGTGGACCTTGAGGATTATGTCCGCCCGAGAACTGTGGGTTTCCTGGGAAAGGAATGTTCCATGGATTGGGCATTGTAGATGCATTTTTTCCATATGATTGATGATGGGATTTGGTTTGAGACTGCCCCCTAGCATGAGGTTTCCCTCCAAATGAAGGTTTTCCTCCGAAAGGAGGATGCCGCCCAAAAGGAGGTTGCCCTCCGAAAGGGGGTTGGCCCCCAAATGGAGGTCACCCCCCAGCATGAGGTGGAGTTCCTGGAATTCGGGAACCAGACGTAAAAAAATGACCGATGTCGCTTAATGCATTAAAGCCACCAAGACCGGTCCCTCTAGGTTGTTGTATAGGTATAGAAATTCCAGGTATAACTTGGGTAGTGGTGACAATGGAAGAATCCAGTGCTCTGTACCCAAAAGGAAGTGATGATGAAGGCCTAGATGCTAGTGGTGTGCCAATCGTAGCTTGGCTATCTACCACATTACCGGTGGGAATAATCGAAACATGAGGGACCATTGTAGAATGGTCGTCTGGAGAGAAAGATTGGAACTTGGGCCAACCTATGGCATGTTCGGATCAACGGACGGTGTAGTTCAAAAAATGGTTGTACCAGTAAAATGATCTAAGGGTATAGTGTAGGTAACAGGTATATCGACAACTATTCCTGGTCCGTAAAGATTGTGCACCATGCGCAGTGGGCTTCGAACAATGTCTGAAGTCCAAAGGGGGTCTTCGACTAGAGGGTTTGAATGGGACCCAATCGAAATGTCAGAAGGATTAACAACAACAAGTTCTTTGGCTGAATTCAGTCAGAGAAAAATCCTCTCATATCCCATAGGAATGCAGAAAGCCTCGAAAGACTCTGAAACAATTCGAAAATCCTTTAAAGAGGTGGGAATTTCCTCCTAGGAGGTTATAATGTCGTGAACCTCACTCTGTTGAGGAGATCCCTTTGTAGAATGAGGGGGTAAAGGGGTAGTATCTTCCATATTTTCTAGAGGAAGTCCCTGTACCCTACGCGAATGACATGGAGGGTCGATGTCGGTGGGGAAAAATCAACGAAAAAAAATCTATGGCCAACTAAAGAAAAAGAAACAACATACACTAATAGAATCTAGGAATCAAAACCAAGAAAACAAAACCTTCTCTCGATGACCGTGCTAGTTGGTGATGAAATCCAATGTCGCGTGATCAAGTCAAGAAGGGGCTAGGATATGGTGGAATAGTTACAATGGTGACCTGCTTAACGGACTTTCACCTTGGTGCAAGCTTCCATGCAGTAATTATGGATTTACCCTCCAAGGAGCCCGAGTGAGTTTGACCAATGTCTGTTCTAGGTACAGTGATATTTCCCTTCACCGTCACCTTGTGAAAGTACCTAAAGATTATGGAAACTAAAGATACCAATTCGTAGTTAGTCCCTGGGCGGGTAAAGTCGACAGTCCAATCCGAACATATGGGCAGGATAACAAGTCTGAAATCAACCCGAGAGGCTCCCACACATAATTGTGGGTATACCTCTAAGTGACCCCCAATATACGATCCGACCAGTACAAATAGTTGAACCATGGATAACCCCTGTATATCTCCGTAATTTGCTCGAATGCAACCTCGTGCATAACCCCTGTGTGAGAGGGGGATCCTAGAAAACCTATACGACAATTGGATTTGGCTCTTCCTAGCTCAGGATGCTAATGTTTATTTTGAAAACTTTGGAGAGTTTTACTCATAGCCTAATCCAAAGTGCTAATCCTAGTCTAATGTTGGTGGAAGATCTTAAAAAAAAATGTTCTAGATAATTTTTTAATTAGCATTCGTTTTACAACTATTCTTTACTCAAAGGGTGTATGAAAGTGAAATTGATGGAATGATGACTTAATTCCCCAAAAATTCATAAAAGATGATAAGAAATCGTTTCTTTTCAATGAATTCCTATTTAAGGGAGAGAGAAAGAGTTGTTTTCACTATCAAACACTAATATGGAATGTCCTCAATCAATTTGTTCTCAATCAAATCCAATGTAATGCTAAAACATTTCAGAAATTCCTTCTAATATGCAAACCAGTCACTAAGATGTATCTTTGTTGTTTGTACGCGAATGATGATTAATTCAATACAAAACTTCTCCTGCCACCTAACCTTTTAGATCAAGGAGATTCAGAAAAGCATAAGTAGATTTCGCACAAACAACACACCCTCTTGTGATGATTGAAACAAGAAGCAAAAATAAAACAAAAGTTAACAAAGAAAACAAAAAATTTCACACAAAATAAAGATGCTAAGAAAAATGACCTCAAAGAACCAAATGAGATGATTCACATATTTCTAATGTTCTTCACCACAGTTTTCACTCAGTCATATAAGAGAGGAGAAAGCAGCGGATTGATTCCAAGTTCTCAACAAAATAAAAAACTCAAAATAAGGAAGAAGGTCAAAAAATCTGAACAACAAAGTGCTTATTTCTTAGAAAGCAGAATGTCAAAGGTCAATAGGAAGATGTACTAAAGCACAAAGAAGTTGAGCAAGGGTAAAAGCAAAGATTGGATTTTCAGAAAACACAACCCTAGAAGTTTTTTTGCAGAGAAAAAGGTAGTGCTCTTGTGTAAGGGGCACTAGAGAGTTATAACGCTCTGTGAAAATCCAACAGGGGGCGCCAATGCTCTAATAACATAGGCAGGGGAGCGTTGGTGTCTTAAAACCCAGAAAATTGTAAAAAAAAAAAAAAAACTCAGTCAAACTTTGTCAATCACAATGGATGTGATGGAATAAGGATCCAATCGGCATATTCAATCAGACATATGGGGTGAACAAGGGCTAAAAATAATGAAGGGTAAGACAAGGTCTGTGAGGAAAAACAAAAAATGAAAGCTTCAATTAATCCCCAACGGAGTCGCCAATTTCTATTGTAGGAAAATATCCCTGTGGACAGGTAGATTTCCTCTTGAGAGCTAGACCCTTAACTCTAATACAGAAGGTGCTTAATATGGACATTGACTTCCTTTTAGATCTAATCAAGTTTATGAACAAAAGAGAAGGAGGAAGGCATGTACCTTATGAACATCGTTTGTCCCTACAAGGTCCAGGATGAGCTTCAATCTTGAGCTCCTTGGTAGGTCCTGCAAGACAAACAAATGTACAAAAGACTTCCTACTCTACTGAGATTAGCTAAAACATAGATCCATCTACTGTAGACAAACTTATATGGAACAAGTAAAAGTTTGAAAGAAATAGGCCAAGCACATTATATTAATGAGAACAACGATGAAGAATACTTACAACCATAGATGGGAGTGCAAAAAATTCATCAAGCCCTCCTTGTCCAAACCCTTGATTAAAGAATCCACACACAGAATGTTGATGTTCCAAATGACATCTTCCTCATGAGATCATAAGTTAGATGCTTCACAATTCTTTCCATCCCCCTTCACCATGAGAAGGCCTCCTTATATAGGCTTGGAGAGGCCCAACCACTTGAGATATCTTTGGGGTAAGTCGAGGATTCTCCTCCTTTAGTTATGGATCTTCCCTAAGATCATGACTTGACCAAGGATTTGAATCCAACTGCCTTCAAAGATTGGAGGGCTTTCTTCCTGATTTTCCTCAACAAGCCAAAACTCGCTCAGAAAAGGCAACGCTCCCCCAAAAGGGGCACCAAAGTGTTATAGCACTCCCCTAAAAGGGTACACAAAGCGTCGACTCTCCCTATTAGTGTATAGGGGAGTGCTCCTCTCCAAAAAATGTCTTTTGAGTGGATTTTCAATGGCAAAAGGTTTATAAACTTTGTTAACCCATTCCTCTTCTTCCAAATCAGTTTTTTGAGGTGTTTCAAGTGTCCTTCTGATGTCATTATAGGCACAACATAGACTGTATGGCAGTATGATTTTTCTAACACATGCGACACTTGTGACCAAAATGTGACACTTGTAATATTGATAATGACGACACTAGGCCATTGTCGTAATGAGTAATTTTGATGTGTAACAATCTCGGGTGAGACTTCACTATGCACTATGTGCACAACGTTTCCTTCTGGTTTACGAGGATGATCGATAGTTTTGAGGGTTTTATTGGAAACCTATTGAGATCATAACCTGGTTCATCTCAAGCATCCAACAAATGGTTCCATTGTCGACTGGAACTGCACAGGATTGAGAGGAAGGGATCTATGGAAGAAAATCACAAATAATGGAAGCATAGAAGGGAATGTTCAGGCCATGGAATCCAACGAAAGAAGATATTGAAAGATGGATAAGGACAAAGGAAATCAAGTTTTCACAAAAGGATAACAAAAACCCTAAATTACACCACGTCAATATCTCGACAAATATGTGTTTAGCGACTTGCATGAAGTATTTTTCTGTGAATTCCCGCATCTGTTGCAGGAATGGTTATTTAGGTTGAAGGAAAACCATCCTACGAATCAGATTAGACAACTAGAGTGGAATTATGTGGATATCGCACAGTTTCAACAAGTCAATAATAAATTTACACGTGCAGTAGATTTTTGGTTAGACAATATTATTGCAAGGTTTATCACTAAATTTGTAGCTGATATTGCGAAGTCATACACTGTTGCAGAGCAAGATTTTATGAAGGGACCCAAATGTAGGTACATCAAATCTCTATATACTTCTATCAATATTTTATTGTATGACAAAGGTGTGATAATCATGGAATCAGACAACTAAACTTCCCTGCGTGCATGGTGGAAGGGGGAAACACTGACAGGAGTTTTAGATATGGACAAGGAGCTGAATAAGGGGAAGTAGAAGGAGGCCATGGAAGTAATCATGATGGATGAGGACTAGACAAATCAGATACTGGAAAAATATGGAAAGACATGCAGTGGTAGACCTTACCAATATAAGATGAATAGTAAAAAGAGGGCTATAGCCGATAGAGAGGGATTGGCGAGCGATGAATAAGAAGTAGAGGATATTTGGGTTGTGGAGAAGATTGAGGAAATCCTACGTGAAATGTATGAAAGAAAAACAAAAGGTCCAGGGTCAAGAACAAAAGGCATAACTCCAGTCCATATCACAGTCAATGTGGAACCTACAAACCCATGTGTGACTAATACACCTGAAAGAAAACCAACTTTTAGACAATTGATTCATAGTAGAAAAGGCGCAGTAGGTCAAGGATCCAACAGAGGACCAACAAATAAGGGTACAATTTCATGAAGTAACATTAAACTATCTACACAGCGTGGAGGCAGTAGTTCGACACGGTTCAAAATGGAAGGAGTAGATTCCACTATTAGATTACCATAATTTCGGAGCGAGGCATCAAAGGACCCTGAAAAAAAATTATTCATCTGTGAAAAGATATGAGAAGAAAAGTAGGTCATAGACGAGGATATAAAATTCACGTAGTTATCTATAACACTCTGAGACCATGAGTTGGACTAGTACACGAACCTTAATGTAAATAGTCCACAAGGAGCACCAAATACTGTCGCAGAGGTGAAAAATCTATTGGTAAATGAATTTGAGAAGCCAAGCTCATAAGACCAGTATATGAAAGAAATGATTGAGATCAAGTAGAAACTAGGTTATTTTTTCTCGAAGATTGATCAAAGGTTCAAACATTTGAAACTTAAGTTGAAATACTCTATTACTGACATGCAACATAGGTAGTTATTTGTGAACTCACTATTACCACATTTGAAGTATCCTTTGAGACAACAAAAGTTCCAAACTTAGGCAGAGTCTATACAAGCAACCCTGCATTTGGAAGAAACCCAATATCAAGAGAAACATCCAGCAATAAAAGAGTTGAAATAGGATTTGAAGAATATAACATTTCAGTTGAACCAGAATAAGGGGAAAGAGAAGAGAGAAGTTGTTTGGTGTACGTTATGAAAGACAAAAGGATACCATAAGAATGAATGTCCAAATTTTATATAGTACCTAAAAGTAGGGGTGCCAAACCCCTTGCCAACAAGAGGACCATGGTGTGAGATTTGTAAGACACATGGGAATGATCCATATCACTTTCCAATGATGCATAAGTATAAGACAATGCCAAAAATTTCTTAATGCAATTTTTGAAAATCAGTGGGTCATGATGACAAGGAGTGTAGAATGCTATAATTGATGAGAGAAAGAAATTCAGACACCTATAGGGTGCAAGAATAAATGATGACAGACCAAGCCACACTGCATTTCAATAATGTGCAACCACAATTCAATATCGTGTAGCCACAATACAACAACGCGCAGCCACGGTATAATCTTGCGCAGTATAACCACATACCCCAATACAATGCACCGCAAGGAGATAGAGGTAGATTCAGATGTGGGGGTTGAGGCAAAGGAGTATTTATACGAGGTAGAGGGCCAACAGTCTTCCACAACTGCCAAAAAAGAGGACATTATGCAAGTGATTTCCCACTTCCAATTACGACGTGTATGTATTGTCGCACAGTAGACCATGACATAGAAGACTGCCCAACACTCTTGGGAAAAATATAGGAAAAAAGGAACTAGAATAATCAGAATGTCCAGTGGATTTATGCAGAAGATAAGGATGATGGGAAAAACATCAACATAGTTACTCGAGGAGGATACAATATGGGAGTTGATGCAGAAAAACAAAATTCAGCTCAACATCGGTGGGCCAAGAAGAACACTGAGCCACTGAATAATTTTGACGCACGGAAAAAAAAGGAAACATTTAAGGAATCCAAATAGGAGATTCTGAAGGAGAACATTGCATCTACATCAATTGTGTAGAAAACTCATGTTCCACTAATGTACGAGATGCCATATTCAATGGATCACACCAACAAAGGAAAAACTTTAGAGAAAGTAAGTAACATAAATAATTTGTTGCAATCATGTGTTAAGTTGATGAATGATCCATCATCCATTAAGGTCTTACCAAATTTGTTGGAAACATGCAACATAGAAGTAGAATGGGAATTAGAACAGAAGACAGTTAATAATCTCCATACAAGGAGAATAAAAAGTAGGGAATTCAGGTTAAATTCCAACATTGGGGATTTCAATATGAGAGATATCATAATTGATTTAGGCTCTGAAGTAAATTTATTAACTAAGAAAACATGGCAGTGTATGGGAGAACCCACATTAGGATATTCACATGTCTAGTTGAAATTGGAAAATCAACATAGAGTGCTACAAATTGGAAGACTTAAAGCTGTGGCAATAGACCTGGATGGAGTGCGCGTTGTGGCAGACTTTGAAGTTATAGAAATAGTTGATGGCATAACACCTTACCCAACATTACTAGGACTAGAATAGGAATTTGATAACCAAGTTGTGATTAACTTGAAGACACAAAAAATTACTTTTGAATCGGGTGAATATAGAGTGATTGCACCATTGGATCTGCCAGAAGGAGAAAGTTTTATAGAGGCGACATGTTTGTACTTGGAAGAAATAAATCATTTATATAGGACTACCATGTGGGAAGAATATTATGTCAACCCAACTCTAGATAGGGTACTCAACTGGAGAAGCATTACATCGTGTTCCTCAGACTCAGACACAAGTTTGGAGAACTGGAAACAGAGACTACATGAAGTCTCCACAAGAAGGTGCACACAAATAGACTGCGCAGTACGGTAGGTGGGTACAGAGATAAGGGAATCTCCCACTTTTCATGGTTTGGACGACTTAGGAGAATTCCTAAAAAATTATGAGGAAGAAATTTTGGAAAATCAGAGGTTGTTATCCCTGGAGATTGCACTCAAGGAAACACCTGCAAGATGGTGGGGCATGCACAAGGAAAAAATTCAAGATTGGTATGAGTGTAAAAGGTTACTGTGCATTATATTTGGTGCAGAACAGGGGAGTAACACATTGCAGAAATATAATGGAAGAGGAAGACCAGTTGAGCATATAGAGAAATGCAGGACACAATGGAGGATCATACCACCAGAAGAATGGAATCATTACTTCATTCATACATTGGAAGGGATACCAAAGAACTGGTACATAGACCAAGAAATGTGAAGAGACACTACAAAATGGATAGTATTACAACAAAATTTTATGGTAACTTTCTCGTTTGAGCAGGAGAACCCCAAAATTAATTCAACCCTGAAGCTGATACAAGGAATGTTATTTTTTGAGGAACATGAGGTCGAAATTATCACAGATTATCAGTAGTAGAGAAGAAAACCATTCAAACACTTACTCTCATAATATGACATCACAGAGGAAGCACCAGATGAAGATGATTTGTGCAACATTATGATAACAGATATTGAATATGAGAGAGAGGTGGAAGATCCATATCTGCAGTCAGAGGAATTTGTTGCACCCATTAAGGTCAAGAAATTCAACATTGGGAAGAAAATACTAAAATGGAAAGCATTGGAGACTACTGGGATGAGTAGACAGTATAAAGGAGAACATAAATACTTCACGAATACAGTGACTTATTTACAACAACCTTTACCAAGATGAAGGGAATAACAGGTGAGCTAGTTGAGATGAAGATACCCCTAAAACTAGATGCTAGACATGTTAGAAAAAGACCATACATGATGAATCCAGTGTATAAGAATAAAGTGAAAGCATAACCTAAATGAATGCTAGAAGATGGTATTATAGAGCCAGTGGAGGAATCTGAATGGATCAGTCCCATGGTAGTCCAAGAAAAGAAACAATGGGGAATAAGAATTTGTGTAGATTTGATGAAATTGAATGATGCTTTCTTACATGATCCTTTCACTACCCATTTCACATATGAGGTATTAGAAAATGTGGGAGGTGAGGAAGCATATTCATTCACATATGGATTCTCAGGTTATCATCAGATCAAAATAGCTCCAGAGGATAGGCATAAGACTACATTTTCTACATAATGGGCATTGTTATCGCACAATTTGTAGCTAGGTTAAAAGGCTATAAGATGGAGGCCAAACTGGCGTAACAGGAACCTACCCCACCCAATGTCACCAAAATGGGGAGGTTATTTCTCTTTAGGGAGGTTAGGCCCAGGGGAGATGCCCCCGACAACCTGGAGTTTCAAAGAGGCTAAGGTTTAAAGGTCAAAGTAAAGTTCCCCCTTCACAGGTCACCACCAAGAGCAGATAGTCAGGCTAAACATCCAATAATGAAGTGTAGTCCCAAATGAGAACACGTGCCTGGAACAAAGCAACAAAAAAATAATATATGCAGGCTATGATTCAAAGGGTTAATACTTCATATAACTATCTGATATCAATATATAAGCAATTATGACAATAGATGTTGATGAAATCAATGTTTGTTAATACAACAATGAAATAATATCAATTCACCAATATATGTCAAGATGATGTAGCAATCAATGTATCCAATCAATCCTCATTCAATAAATGCATCAAACCATCATCCAATTGTTCAATATATAAACAGTGTTGCGTCAAGACGAAATAACCAAGGGTGACATTAAATTTTTTAGGGTTAGTAGTTAGCTAGGGTTTAGTTTAGAAAATAGTTTGAGAGTTTGTTTGACCACTATCACTTCAACGTTGGAGTCCTGAGATCAGTGCCTAAGGGTAAATGGAGTCAAATTAAGGGAGGACGCAAATGTTAAATGAAAATGCTAAGGACTAGAGGGAAGGGTTCTAAGGTGTTGCTATGGCAGGGCTTCAGAAGCAAAACCCTAGGGGAAAAAGGATCACTCCGGTGTTGCTAAAGCAAGGCCTCGTTCTCTTTCCCCCTTCCTTAGGTTTAAATTGGAAAAACAACTAGCATAAAAGATAAATCAAGACACGAGAGTGTGGTGAGGGAGAGTGTTGCTAGAGCAAGGCCCTATCACCAAACCCTAGAAGCAGAATGGCCCTAGGTGTAGATAACCTAGGCCTAGGACGTCTCCTCCTTCTTGACGTCAAAAGGGTACGAATAGCTCAGGGGAAGAGAGAAATGAGAGTGTAGCTATGGCTAGGCTCTTCCTTTCTCCTTCAACGGTTGAAAATTTCTCTTTTAGGGGACATGAGATAACAACCTACTTGTGTGTTTATCCCCTAGGGTTTCAAATTAGCAAAGTTTATAAATAAATGCAAGAATATAAGACTACAACCATTCAATCAAGAATTTTTGTAGAAAAAACACTTACATATCACCATGAAATAGTATTGCAAACCCTAGTTGTAAACCTTCCTTCAAGAGAAATGCCAAGAAAATCCTTCCTTCAACAAGTGTGCCTCACTCCAAGAGAAAAAATACCCAAGTAGGGCACAAAAATCAGATCTCACTAATGAGTGAGTGTTGTGTTATTGTCAAAATGAGGATAAAACTCCTCAATATATAGTGTATCAATGACCTCTAATTAATTTAGGTCATAGAAAATAGCCGACAAGGATTTAAACCAAAATCATATTGTTTTTACATTAAATTGTCAAATTAAAACCCTAACTGAGCTGTAATAAAGGGAAAAGCCCCTTCAAGGGAGGCGCTAGCCTCTTTTTAGGGCAAATGAGGCATCCAGGAGAAAAACATTAGCCCCTAGGGGCCTCTCCAACATGCCACACATGCCACTGCTGCTTAGTCTGCCTCCAAGAATGACCATGAAGCTGGATGACATCATGGTGAGGATGGGGACACTTTCAACCTTCCAAGGCCAACGTTCCACTGAAAAGGTGTTATTCCCCCTAGGTCGGGTTGTGTCAAAGTGCCTCTGGTGAAACGTCCTCTTCTTCTCTGGTGAAAAACCTCGATCAAGCACTATCTCGTCTCTGTCCCTCTGAGTCTCAACAACCATATGATGGGCTCTTTAGCCCCATGGAGGTTCGAAATAATCATCTCCCCATGTGTACCGGTCCAAATGGTACCTGTCCGTCAGGCATGGTCCTGCACATCAAAAACTATGCCCTCCATGGGCTCATTAGTCACAGGAATCATAGCTATGTCAATCACGTTTCATCATTAATATTATCAAACATATGCATAAAAACCCTGATACATCATTCAACAACTCAAAGACATTACAAAAACCTACAATACAAGGTTGAGGAAAAGGACAAGACACCCTATTGGGCTAATATCCATAAGGGAAGGAAAGTTTCCAAGAGGTTTCATCCAAGCCATGTAAATGAGGTGGTGTGGCTAAGGGATGTCCAGACATATAGGTAGAGTGAGAGCTAGGGATGCATGATATTACCTGTGGGTGCATTTGTAGAAGGCGAGCTGTACCCGTCATGGATGCAAATTTTCCAAGCCCTTTCTTACCTTTATTCTTTTTTTTATTTGCTTTTTCTTCTTCTTTTTCTTTTTATTCAAGGACTAACTAGAGGAAACTGCCTTGGCATGGTGACCAGAGATGATAGTGTTACCCACAAGTACTTTCATAGAGATGATAAGGTTGGCTTGTGATGAGACCCCCTTTCCTTGGCCATACAACCAAAGGTCACTACCCTGGCGTGGTAACCAGATGGTAGCAATGTCATGTTGTTAGGTACCCATGAACATAATAGGCTGGCTCGTGATGAGACCCCCTATCCTCTTGACTAGGTCTTGTTTGTTATTTTTTTGTGTCCCTCTTGTTTCTTGCTGAGAGGGATTTTATTGATTTCTTGGGGATCCCTGGGTGAAGCATCTCAAGGTTTCACTTCTAGGCTTTTATCTTTTACCAGCTGCTTTTACCTTCTGGGCCTTTAGCCCCTTCTTCCCACTAGATAAGGTGCAACCCTACAAACAGGTCATCCTAATGCCCAGACAAAGGGAATGGGATAGATGAGCAAGAGGTACAATGGAAAAGTGGTGGTATGATGGGAGCAGATGATGGCTCTTCAGAAGTCCCCTAGTGGCAAACTAAAACCTATGGGTATAGGCTTGCTAGGGCACCCAATCAATCTCTCCAAGCATGGTCAAGTGGGCTAATGTAAGATCCAAGTAGTTGTCAGAGATAAAAGGAATTATATGCATATATTTAAAGGTTATAATGATCAAAAGTGACACATGCCATGATACCTGGACCAATTACCTCATGAAGCAAGATCCTTCTCTGATACAAGACCAAGTTGAAGGTGATGGATGTTGTTGTTGCTGACAAGATGAGTCTGATGAAAGAAGAAAATGATGGGACCTCCAGGGCCATGCTTAGGTCGATCTTGCTCTTGGTACTCCATGTCTAGGACCTGTGGGCCTCGAGACATGATCTCCTGGTTATCCCTAAAATCAGGGATAACATCTGGCTCCAACTTGGGGACATGTGCTCACCGTAGAGTGCATGAGAACCTCATCATCTATGGCATAACCTGCAGACCTGCTCAACTCGATAGGGGCATAAGTAACAAAAATGGGTGGTAATGCCACCCCAACATACATACATATGTGTGTGTGTGTGTGTGTGTGTGCTGGAAATAAAACAATCAATAATGCAAGTGTGAAAGCAAACTAACATGAAATGCAAACAATATAATACACGAAAAATGCCTACTTACCTACACTTACCTGTGATATCAAGTTCCCCCACCTTGGTGGGGTTTGAGGAGGTGCCCGTTGATGGGTAATGGGTCCCTTCTTCCTTCCAAAGTGGACAGATAATACGAGTTGTCAACTGATTCCATTCCGACTTTGAAGGGTCCGAGCCATGATTGAGTGCTTCCCTTTACATTAGTTGGCTCTCCTTTTTGGGTATCCCACATGCATACCATTTCTCCCTCCTTGTACTTTCTAACTTTGTACTTGGTTGTTCCCTGGACAACCCTGGTTTATTGTGTTGAGGGAGGAGGGTGGGATTTTTTTGTAAAAACCTCTTGTTGAGATGGGTGGATTTGCACGTCATCTTCATGTTTTTTCAATATCTTCACCATCCCAACTTCTTTGTCCTTGAATTCATCTAGTAGGTTTTGGTAATCTTCTCTCTTTGGCCACTTGATATGATCAAAGTCTTCCTCTGTTGAAAAGGGCATTTCTTCCAGGGAATATCCTTGAAGAGTTTGTATCATCTCACTTTGTGCCTTGTTATCATTGACGGGGTGAATAATATCCTGCCCATGGTCCCCGGTTATTGGCACATTGAGAAAATGACCTATCGTTCCATTTTTTAAAGGTAATTGCAAGAATGTTAGGTCCATCTCAAGGGCACCACCTATCATTGCACCAGAATTCCTAGATAACAACATTCCCCACACATCTGGGACATCAACTACCACAATATCAATGTGGACCATCTTTTCAGGGTACTCCTTCAAGTGAACTTCAACATTCTCAACCACCCCATGGGTGGGTATGGCCTTAGACTTGAAACCACACACATTTCTGTAAGGTCGGGTGACCTTCAAGCCCACTTGTCGCATAACTTTGAGTGACATCATGTTGGCACCATCACCTGTATATAACATGCAATTGTTGAGATTTTTTCCGTTTATTATCAAAGTCATGAAGAAAGGAGGTTTTTCACCATATTGGACCTTGAAATGATCAGTCTGCAACATAATAGGGGGGTCCATAGGCTCATCCGATCTTGAAAAGAAAGTGTCAAATCGTTCCTTGATAGATGGGATTTTGATTGCTTCCCTCAGGGGAACGTTCACATGCATCTTTGATAATGCCCCTTCGAAGTCAAAGTTCAAGTCAACCTTGTCGGCCTTGGATGTCTTAGAAAGAAGCATTTATGAGGGTGGGGGCTATGTTTGATCAACTGCTGGTTGTTTCAAATTCTTTCTTATGTATACCTGAAATTCTTGTTTTTTAATCTTTTCTCGTGATTCTTGATCCAGGTGGTTGATCACCGCTATTCTTGTTGATTTGGTTGCTTCTTTCACATCTTCCTTATGTTCAACTTCTGTGATATTTATCTGAGGAAAATCCATGAAACAATCAATGTTGTTGACTTGTTGATGGTTACTATTGTAAAGGCCTTCATGTTCCCAGTGTGCTTCGCTGCATTCCAGGCACCAATGATTTTTATCAACAACATTTGCGGGGGTCAAAGGGTTCGTAACTTCATGCTCATTCTTTGGTTTATAAAATTGGTTCCCTTTCTGGAATTTCCCTTTGTACGAGACCCTGGGTGCCTGGGTCTGAGATCTTTCCAGTTTGATGATTCTAGTCATCATCTCCCCTTGGTTCTTTATGATATCATCTACAGAAGCTTGTAATTTGGCGATACTAGTACATAGATCTGAAGTAGGCTCAACATTGTGAACTATCTTTGGTTTAGTGTCTATTCTCCCCCTCATGTTAGCAAAAGGCTCAATCTTAGATGAGAGGAGGTTTCCCTCTATCTTAGTGGTGATCTCTTGGGCTTCTTGAATGGACTGGGGATTCTTGTCTTTAAGAAGATACCCTAGCTGGCCATTGAAAGATCTGGTGTAAATATGGACAAGGTAGTCATCTTTCGGATGATGGCTTGCAGGAATTCTTTGTAGTAAAGTTTCGAATCTGGCATGGAATTCCCGAATAGACTCATTTTCATAATTCGCAAGGTTATTTAGTCTTGTAAGAAGCATATTAGGGTTTTCTTTGACACTCCATATTTTGAGAAAGGCCTCTTCAAGTCTATCCATGGTTTTGATACTTCCATTTGGGAGGCTCATGTACCAATGCCTTGAGGCATCATAAAGAGTAGAAAAGAACAACTTCATTACTAGATCTTCAGCATCATCACTAATGGGGTGAATCTGGAAGAATTCCCAAAAGTTGCTCATGTGTTCTTCGGCACTGATTGCATCAGTACTGGTAAATTTAAGCAACCACTTCTCATACTTGGGTGGCATTTTCCTAGGGTAGCCAGGTATGGTTTTCATGTCTAATGACTTTAAAAGAGTAGATGACCATTGTCTTTGATTGATAACTGAGTTCATAGTACAGGTATGAGAGCTAGACATGATTGTTAAAGGAAGTCTCTTCCCAAAAAGTGATTTAACAATGGGAGATTTGAGGGGAGGCTTCCTTCTGAAAGAAAAAGGAGGATTATTGAATCTCCTTTTAGTTTGTCGAGTCACCAGATAGTTTTCATGAAACTATCAAAGAAAAGGGGGAAAAACACCCTAGTGGAATCGCCAAGTAAGCTTGTAAGAAAGGTCCTTTGAGGCAAGGCTTACCGAAAGATTTGTCGTTTGAGGAAAATTGACTCAGTGTTCCCCGGTAGCGGCGCCAAAATTTTATCGCATAATATGGATACCAAATAGGCATAATAGGAACCTACCCCACCCAATGTCACCACAATGGGGAGGTTATTTCTCTTTAGGGAGTTTAGGACCAGGGCAGACGTCCTTGAAAACCTGGAGTTTTGAAGAGGCTAAGGTTTAAAGGTCAAAGTAAAGTTCCCCCTTCACAGGTCACCACCAAGAGCAGATAGTCGGGCTAAACAGCTAATAATGAAGTGTAGGCCCAAATGAGCACACCTGCCTGGAACAAAGAAACAACAAAACAATATATGCAGGCTATGATTCAAAGGGTTAGTACTTCATATAACTATCTGATATCAATATATAAGCAATTATGACAATAGATGTTAATGAAATCAATGTTTGTTAATACTGTTGTAGGAAAATCTCCCTGCGGACAGGTAGATCTCCTCTTGAGAGATAGACTCTTAACTCTAAGACAGAAGATGCTTAACATGGACACTAACTTACTTTTAGATCTAGATAAACTAATGTGTGAGGAGAAAGGAGAAAAAGAAATACCTTTTCACCGGTGTTTGTCCCTGCATAGTCTGAGTTGAGCTCCAATCTTAAACTCCTCGATAATCCCTGCAGAGAAACAAAGATACAACCAAATTCCTACTCTACTGAGATTAGTTCAAAATAGATCTATATACTAGAGACAAGTTCATGTGAGATCAAACAAAGACTAGAAAGAAATAGGCCAAGCATATCATATTAATGAGAACAAAGTGCTACTTACAACCATGGATGTAGTGTAGCAGCTTCACCAAGATCTCCTTGTCCAAACCCTTGCTTGAACAGTTCTCACGCCAAATTTTGATGTTCCAAATGACATATTCCTCATGAGATCATAAGTTAGATGCTTCACAATACTTTCCATCCCCCTTCCTCCATGGAAACCCCTCATTATATAGAATTTGGAGGATTAACCACCATGGAGAGGATCTCTCATCAGATCCACTAAGAAAGGGATATCTAAGATATTTAGGGAGAAAATATCTCTTAAGTATTTTGGGGAGGAAATATCTCTCAAGGATTTTATGGAGGAAATATTTCAACCATCCATGAGATCCTCCACCTTCCCTGAAAAANTTAATAATAATTCATGTGCACTTGATTCTCACACTTAATCAATCCATTTTCCATGAATATTAATAATAATTCATGTGTACTTTGGTATTTTGGCCTTCATATAATATATCCCTCCTCCACATTGACTAGGGATTGTGACATAGGCTATTCCATGGTGTCAAGGTGTATGAGACACTTATATGACACTTTACGACACTTAGGGCGAGCTACCTAGGTGTGAAAATTTCATGTGTAATAGAATGCCCCCTAAAGTGTGAGGTCAGAAGAGAGAATGATGGCCGAAACACTTTATAAATATTTAAAGTAAGGATGTGGACTCAGAGAACCTGGTAGAAGCTGCACACAAACATCCAACAAATATTATGACATGTTTCAAACCCAAGGCAGGCATACCTATGCTTGGGTGATAAATACTTGCAAGATATGGCCACCATAAAATACACTGTG